>WAAE01017233.1:0-30966 GCA_013400495.1 Nicator chloris
AAAAAAGCTGTAATTCAAAATAAAATTGAAGCTGTTGTGTCTGTATTGCTAATATCCAGCAAAGTTATGCCCTTTATCCCAAATCGCTTTCCTCAAAGGTATTTTATACATCTCCCTTGAGAACCCGGCTCAGCAAGCCAGAGATAAAGTAGCTGTTTGCTACTTCTCTGAGTACCAGCTTCTCTGTCTTTTTCCAATTATCAGCAGAGAAGCATTTTGGTGCAAAGTCACTGTTTCACTCACATAACTCCAGGAGGGTATTTGGAGCAGCAGAGAAAGCTCATAAATAACAGGCTGAGCCATGTGCGGAGCTCACTGGTTGTCAAAACCAGTTTGGTTTTTATTTGGTTGTCAAAAACTTTTTGTTTGTCGTGGCTTTGGACATATTTTGGCAGATTTTTCTATTTGTTGTTCTCACACCACGTTATTCTATCAAGCTTCTGATAATCAGTTTGGTAAGTTTAGGAGAGCTGTTTAAAGGATAGAAGGGAGAGGGTCAGCCTGTGTTATTTTTCCAATGCAGGAGGTAGTCACGGAGTGATTTTCTGTATCCCCTATGGGATAATACCATAAAACCCCCAGACATTTTCTTCTTGAGTGCTTAAGAGTGTTGTTCATGTCCTTTATTCAAAGATGGAATTATTTCCATAGAAAAGCATCCTACTGCATGGAAATTGTCCTGAGGTGGCTGGAACAGGCTGTGTGGGTTTTCCCCTCGATGTAGAGGCAGATGCAGCAATATCTGAGTCCATCATGAGCATGGGGGCTGTTTTGAGTAAAAGCTTGCTGTGTGGAAGTGTGTAGGCTCGTGAGTTTTCTATAAGGAATACTTTATAGATTGATCTTTTTGCTGTTGAACTTGATATCTGCCAACTTTTCCTGGCATAGGAAAATTCTTAAGACAATTTGATGGAGGACTAGGTAGTTAATGTATTTGTGCTAAAAAGACAGAGAAAATACTTGCTATCTGTCAGGCTGCAGAATTACGTGTCCTACTCCTTTCTATCACCTTCTAACTGGGTATATACTTCCCTGCTATCCCCACTGAAAATTCACTCTGGACATCCATCTGTGATTTGATGTTGTTTTACAAAACCCCATCAGCTATTAAAGTCCATTTGCTCTGAGGATTTCATTATGTGAATATTTCAAAATCCATTTGCCAATGAAAAGCAGAATGGCCAGTCCTTTCTTGGGGTCAGTTCTCACTGAATGTTTGTTGCCTTTCTACTGACAGCTGAGTGACAAACCATTGCAAGCAGAACTATTTGAAATAATAAGAAACAGGCCTATTTCTATGCTAATATGTTTGAAACACTAGGTTTCTCTGACAATATCATAATCTCGGACTTCATAAAATGTCCATACAATAATTGTTCTGTTGGTGTGCTAATAAACAAGGATTCATTATTCTAATTTTGTCCTTCATTCTCTGTAACCTTTGCAGAAAGCTAAAAAAAAAAAAGCTCATAAATAACAGTGGTGATAAATTAACAGAGCACTAGACATATTTACATGGACATAGACTTCATATTGAAACAGTAATTACTGCAGGCAAATTTAGTTTTCCCTTTAATCAGATTTTACAGGTAATTAGCAGTTAACTAAGATTAATTACAATTCATTTTGTGTTAATGTCATCTTTTGGTTGCAGAAAGTTTACACAGTATTTTATTTACCAGATGTAAAGACTAATCCTTACATAGACATATCAAGGTTATACAAACATTTTTTTAGCTCACCACACACCTCTTAGTTGTGTTAGAAGTATGCTTTTGCTAGAGATACCCCGTGGGTCTCCAGAGGCACACAAAAACCCCAGGCACACCAGAACTGCTGTAAAGCTGCAAGGTGTTCCACCCAACCAGACTGCCACACAATTCAGCTGTAACCAAAAGGATTCCCAGAATTGTTAAGCTCAAAGCATTCATTGTGAAGACCATGCTCCTGTTCCCCACCCTTGCAGTCAGACCCCTGCAGTTCTGCAGCCTCTCTCACACTCCCTTCCCAGGCTGAGCAGCTCTGATCTGTCCTTCAGCTGCTGGTGAGCTGTGAGGACAGGATGTCCCACATGTTCAGAGCAGCTCAGCCACCTGGTGGGCTCTCCAGTTGTATCCAAGCATTCCAGTCCTTCCAGTAAAGCAGCAGTCTGCACCCAAAGCCCCCCACACCACGGAGAGAAAGGATGTGTCCCAGGCAGGAGGCGTTGAAACATCTTATGGAGACACCAGGATCCAAAGCCAGCCTGTAGACTGATGGCCAAATCTGGCTCTGGGGAAGATCACAGAAAACTTGACGTAATAAAAATCTTGCTTTGAAAAAAATTTTTTCTCAAGAGCCTGAGAAGGTTGATATTCTTGACTTGGAACCAGGTTGCACCATGCCAAGATGCTCTTGCCACGTTCCCAGCTTCAATAAGTCTGTAATTCTGGTTTGCTTTCCTCTCTCCTATTGCAATCCATGTGCTGTAGCTACTCAGGAGTATCATACAGGAGATTCACTGCCTGAAGGGCAGGTCCTCCCTGGACGAATGAGCCTGATTCACCAAACTGACTCCTAAATTATTAGTCACCTTTTCCATCCCCTCTCAGGCCACTTTCTAGGGATGTGTGAAGTACCCTGTCAAATAACTGAGCTCACATTACAGAAGTTATTCTCTGGAGAACCAAAGCACCTCCTGACCTGTCGTTGTTCAGGAATGTGAAAATGAAGAGCAAAAGAAATTATTTTTAGGCCTCATCACAATAATCAGCAATCAGAGCTGCTACTGACACTGGAGACTATAAAAAACCACATCTTCTGAATACCTGCTCAGAAAGTGAGCTGTAAAGGTCAAACACAAAACTCGAGGGAGGCTTATGGGCTCCAGCATCTCAGAAGGTATTACACTTTAAAGATCCTACTTCCTTGGGCAGGACATTTGAAAATGGTATTTTGGGTATACCTCATCTGTTTAGAACAGAGGAAAGGTCTATATAATAAAAGACAGTAGTTGAAAGACAGAAAGCATCAATAACCAGTTTCCAGGAGAGCCACAGTGTCTCTGCACAAATGGAAAGGGTGGCCCTGAGCAAAACTCACTGGTGAGTGATCTCAGTGAAAGAGCAGATCCCCCTGTGGAGCATCACAGGCCCAGTTTCACACAGGCTTGATCTCCTCACACATAGGGCTTCTTTTCTGGCTGCCCCCAGACCTTTACAGGCATGGAAAAATCTAGGATGTGGATGGTACCAAAACTCTCTGAATCTGGGGACTCAGTGCCAGAGTCAGATGGAGGAGGTGAGGGCAGGGAAATGCTGAACTGATCTTTCCTCCTGTCACATGCAGCTTGTGCTAACTTTGTGCTGGTGTCCAGTGAGAAAACACTCATCCATGAGTTTTAATACTCCTCTCTAAACCAAAAAAAGCTTAAATGTCATAGTCTGATCTCAGACAAACAAAAACAAGTGGACAGAAATCATCCTGCAAAATCACACAGGCATATTCCTCTTCTGTTTTTCCATTGCCTTCTTCTTGTTGACCTTAGTGAAACAAAACCAAGAAAAATACAGAAGTATATGAACCAAAGCTGAAGAAGTGGATATATACTGAACCATGACTGTTCACCAGGTCTGACTGTGGAGCACACTGAACATTGCTTAGCCTGAATGAGGAAATAAATCTGATAGAGAGGTGCATAATGGGGAGTATTTCATCAAGCTCACTTGGAGCAGGAAAGCAGAAACACACACTCAAGGTGTGCTCACTGCAAACCTTCCAGCTCCAGTTACCAAAGCAGCAAAACACATTTCTGAGTGTAAGACTAGAGTTCAAGGAAATTTTGCTCTCCAAACAGCATGGAAAACTATTCCATTATATCAATTCCCTCCTGCATGAGTGAAAAGTCTCTTGTGAACATCTGTCCCAGATAAGAACAGCTCAAACGCCTGGGGACCCTCAGAGCAGGGGGAGGCTTGTCAAATCTTTCTTCCAGTAGGGAGACATGGCCTTTGAGCTGGCCATGCAACAGTGTTAACATAATCTAGAGTCACAGTACAACTGAACAACAAAAACCCATTGGCACTCTAACTTCTCAGATGAGTCATTTAGCAGTGAAATAGTTTAACAACACTCTGCACTGGTAACCTCTCTTAATCTAGTGATTTCAAAACACATTTACTTGGTAAAGCTGAACCTACATCACCCTTGGGAACTAAAAGCTGCCTTATAAATTTTTTTAGTGGAAAAAGTGAAAGAATGTCCAGGGTGAACAAGTGATCTTACCAAGGCTACCCTAATAATCAGCAATAAAATTGGAAACGGGAATAGAAACAGTGACAGTCCAATTTTCATACATTAATCCTGGAAGAGCACTTTTCCCTCTGCAACTGTGTTGCAGAGGTGATTTCCTGCAGCAGTCAGATCCCCTAATAGAAACAATAGCATTAAAATTAATTAATTTAAAATTTAAAGAATGAATTTAAATTAATGAAAATTAATTCTACCTGCATATCAGATTCATCTTTGTATTTTCCTCATCAGGGCTTTCAAGCTCTTTTGTTTATCAATCCTACATTTAGAGAGTGACAGACAGAATGTCATTGTCACTCTCTGGCACCAGAGCAGTTGTCCAGGTCCACACTGACCTCTGCAAGGACTGAGCCTGTCAGTGTCCCAGCACCGTGTGCCTTGCCAGGCAGTGGGGTCCCACACTGGGCCAGACTGGTGTGAGTTTAGGGCAGGAGTCACACAGCTCTGCATCCATCCCTCTGTAAAATTCCTCTTCTCCCACTGAGGCAGATGTGTGCAGAGAAATGGCTTCTCCTTTCCAGCTCTTCTGTGCTCCACACTACTCTTTTATTAAACTGGAGAGTGGCAGTTCTGGCAAGACCTTGTATCTGTTTGTTATCAGGAGGGGATTTTTTCTGTCCCCTTCATGACACGACGTGGTGATCCTGCAGTAATGCAGCAGTGAACCAGGTGACTTGGAAAAACTAAATCTACCCCTGCACTCCAGAAAGCTGAGCTGCCAAGGCCCATAGAGGAGGACCTGTTGCTCTTAGTTTTGCACAATTCTGCATAACCCAAGGACAGGGATAGACCTGACATAATATTTCTAATGATCCCAGATATTCAGTTCCTTGAATCTTGGAATGCTAACCGCCTCCAAGAATAGGTCACCACCAGAGCTTCTTAAGAAAAAGAAAGAGTCCCAGCTTTGGTTTTCCAGGTGTTTATTTTCTTTTTATCTCTTTTGCCATGGCATTCTGTTACAAGGTCTTTCCCCTTGGAAAACCGCTGGAAAAAGAGACCCTGGGCTCATCTTCCAATGCCTTTTAAAGGCTTACCAACCAACCATTTCTTGAAACATAAGATATTTACAGTTTTATACCAATTACAACCATTTATCTCTCTAACTGACATTTCTACCTCACATTCTATCTACCAATGATTGTGCCACCACGCACTGCAGAAAATGGAGAAGNCTTGAACCCAGCTCTGAAGGGTTCAATTAACTGCCCTTACTGCTGCTGAGCAGTAATTAGGCAACCACAAGGAGGATTCAAAGAAAACACTTTTTAGCTGAAGTTTCTGCATGTGTGAAACTCAAGTGTATAAATTTGGCAGGATGACACTGGGGTCACGATGATGTCTGAGTGCTTGCACAGCACCGTGCACCAGTCCTGCCTGGGGCCCCTGAGCAGTACACAGCATTAATATCAATGTTCCCTAAGGACAGCAAGTTCATTAAACTCAGCCAGGAAGCAAAGTGAACTCAGTAGACAGTGAAAAAAAAAAAAAGACAAATTGAGGCATTATACTTCATTCATGTGTAAGAATTCTAGAAGCTTCCATGAGATTTCAATAAAAAAACTCCTGCTTCAACAAGCTAAGCAAACCATTTTTCAAGAGGAACTAAAAAACTGAGGTAACTTTCTATAGTTATATAAGATATTCAAAAGTGCTGTAGTTTATGCAATACTTCAAATGCTGAGCAAGGAGACAAAACCCAATTTACATCAAAGAAGTTCTTGATAAGTACTACATAAACTTTAAAATCAGCAAGAATTTAGAACAAATTAGTTATATCTGTCTTGACTAAGAAACTTTTAATACTTTTCCCTTTCAATACTGCTCCATAAATTCTGTTCTCTAAATTCTTTATTCTTTTAAATCCCTGAGGCTGTAGTTCATATTTCTCCAAGCATCATTCCCGAGTAAACCAACACCAGCTTTTCTCTCTTCTACAGGCTTCTTATCTTCTATCCAATCCAGAGTACCATTACTTTCCTTTGCAGCACTCCATTTCTTTCCTCTGACTTCATTTTTATTCTTCTGATGTAATATTTGCATTCTTTGCCAGTATCTCCTTATGACAGAAATGCCTTCAAGAGCAGTCAAAAAAGTTTAGTCACTTCTCCTTGATTGAGTCACTCCCATCTATTCTGAATCACTGTGAAACACTGAATTAAGTGCTATGCTTAGAATGTATTGCAAATAAAATAGGATTTAAAATACATTTCAATGATCAACTCGTGTAATGTAACAATATGAGCAATGAATCAGGAGACTGCAAATACATAACCATCTGTAAGTTGAAACAAAATCCCTGCCTTTCATGTTATTTAGATGAATAGGAGAGCAACCTAGCTATCCTAAGTCTGAACTACATTTTCAAAAGATTTGGAGAAGTCTCATCCTGTAACATTAGAGGAAGAAGCTTTTAATGAGGTCTGACTCATTCAGTTATAGATTGGCTCATGGATTCCCAAACTGTGGTGCCTGGAAGTGTCTTTGGGCCACTTCTGTTCCACAACTTACACCACAAAACAGCCCCCTCAAAAGGTAACACAGTTCCCACCCGGACTGAAAAGTCAAAGTTTTAACTGAATGATTTTTTTATGCTATTCTGCACAAGAAGATTTGGGATCCTTTTTTAAGAATATATAGCCTGTGAATAAGAAAGGGTGGTGACAGAGATCTGGATGTCAAAGGGTGAAGGCAATGATGGAAATGCAGAGATCATTCACAGAGGGGATGCTCTCATGGTGTACCTTGTTTTTTATTCATTAACCACATTAAAAATGTCAAATATTACAAAACAACCGAGAACTTGACTCCCTATATTTTGCAAGTTTCCAACATATTGCAAGACATCAAAAAATACCTACAGTGCTTTCTTAAGGCTACTATTCTCTGCAAGTAACTTCCTGAGCTGCTCCCTTCATGTGGTATAACCCTTAGTGCAGACAGAACATGAGCATGGAATAACTTTTCTCTTACAATGAGGTGCACATTATGAAAAGGATTCATATAACCCCTATCGATTCAATATTTGAAAGTAGTACCAGTCCAATTTTCTGCAATCATTAATGAAAACATCAGTCTGGAATTTCCTTCTTCAGCAACAATACGCAGCAGGAAACCATGCAGCATGACTGAAAGTGATTAATAAGATTTCCTTGAAATAGGGCACTGACAAAATTCCCCTAGTACTTTCAAACTCCAGTGAAGTGAAATCAAACTGAACAAAACAACAAAGTGAGCCTTAGTTTCTATACTGAGGATCAGAACAATGCTCTAGCTGAGTGGGTACCCTTTTTCCAACTCACACTAACACTTTTAACCTCAGGGAGATGCATTTGTGCTCCACAGACAAGCAGGAGGAACCCAGAGCAAGCAGGATTCTTTGATAGCAGCACATCTCAGTATAAAGAGCTGTGCCTTAGAGAGCAGGCAGGATTAGATAAGTAGAAAGCCTGGCCCTGTATGGGGTAGTTTAAAACTCCCAAATTGAATGAATGCTACAAATTATTTAGTAACATTATTTACTTCAATAAAAAGCAGATACTGCAGGCTCACCAAAGGAATATTTCAGGGTATTTATGTTCTTGGGAAATGTCCATCATTTCAGTTCTGATGTTCTGATGGAATTTAAGGAGTAATCTCAGATCAGAGAGGTGTATTTATTCATCTGCTTCCTGGGAAGGGGATGGGGGGGCAATCTTTGTGTATTAAGGTTAAGAGTACTTTCATTTAAGGTTAAGAGGTATCCCCTTGTTTGCTCTTAGTAAACTAGGATAAAATTTCATCCTTCATAATGCTGGCTTGCTTGATCAAGAAATGATCCATCAACAGATAGCAACACCAAATTCTTTTCTTACTGAGAGATGACATAGAATAGTTATAACTATTTTTTCAGAAGGGAAGAATAAAATGCCAGCGTTTAAAATTGAGAGCATCACTACTGAGTGAGGAAAAAAAACCCACTCTTATTTAAAATATGCTGGGGGGAAGAAATAATCTTCAACAAAATTCTGCACACAGAGATGCAAAATATCATTCTCACATGCACCTAATCACAACTGGATCAGAACTGCCAGCTCAATGAGTGCCTTGAGGACAACAACTGCTGCCTCTGAAATCCACACTACCATAGCAAGAGCTTCCCTCTTGAATCAAAATACATCTTGTAAAGCCACCTTACACCTGAAAAAACCTATTAACAAGCAGTAAGTAGCCAGCAGAGTATTTAAAATAGATGTCCCAAGCATAGAGCAAAAAACTGAGAACAAGATTAAATAATAATCTACACTATTAAAGATTCTCTATACAGAAATCTTGTGTATAATGTATAGAAATCAGGAAATTAGAGCTATTATTTATGTGATGTTGGATGAAAAACACATGCATAAATGTATGTACAAGCCCACACATAGACATACACATTATCCTTAACCCTCTCACACCCCAAGGCACTTTAATTTTATCTCCACACTTCAGTTATGCTCCTTTCTGAAAAGCAAAGACTTAAAACAGTTGCTTCCTATTCCATTATCCTGTCTCAACTACTTGATACAGATGCTTCTGCTGCATGGTGGCTACAATAAACAGCCCATGAAAATATTGAGTTTTATTTAATTACTTGTATTATAACATCTTTCAATGAACACCTAAAATTTTCAGTAAAGGAAGATCTTTGGAATAGATCAAGCAGCATGGAATACCTTTTCATGAAATAAGAGCATAACTGACTTTTTGTAGTCCTTCAAAATAAGAAATCAACAACTAGAATCTTTGATTTACAATTTTTTTTTAAATGCAAGCATAAACGTATCTATATATAAAATAAATGGAATTTATTCTGTGTTTCTATGACCATTTAAAATGCTTCCTGTGGTGGATTGTTTCCCTTGGGTTGGAGACAGCAGGAGAATCTTGCACAGAAGCATGCAAACTGTGGTAGCCCAAGAATGATGCAGAATTCAAAGCCCCACCACTGCAAATTTTATGGTTCTCTCTTTAGCTTTTCATAAAGGGAAGAGAATCAAAGAAAAAAAAAGTATTGTCATGGGTATTTCTAAAATTAGCATTGACAGACGAATTCCCAGCTGAAATTCATTGTTTGATCTGTTGTTATTATATGAGTTTTTTAAAAGGTATCTCCTCTACACTTAATAGATCTACTTGCCTGAATCATGTGTGCAGGATTGGCCCATAAATGTGGCACAACCAGTAATATAAAGGCTTGAGAAGGTAGTAACTGCAATAACAACTTACACATTTTCCCTTGCAGATACATAACTAATATGCTCATGTAACTAGAAAAAGAAAGGAGTGCAAAAAATATGGGTGAAAAGCAGGGCATAGAACAGCCTGGTACTTAATAAACACATTGGGCCACAACTTAGATCATGTGTATTTGTAACACATCTTGAAAAATTAAGCTTCCTGGTGACATTTTCATCTGGCTCCAAAGTAAGTCAGGTTTTTTTTTTGTCTCACCTGCGTTTGGAGGAAATGGACAGCACAGCCATGCATGAGGATGCTCAAAAATGGGCATGAGCACTGATAGCCTCACTCCTACTCCTGTCTTCTTGGGGAGAGCAACTCACCAAGATAACAATTGTTATTGAACAAATTCCATCTTTAACTGGGATATTTCACACCTGATACTAGCTTGCATTTATCTCATCAGTAGTTATTTGTTTCCCTTTCCCCTCAGTACCTCTGTCTTCTGCCCATCTCTGCTCTGTGGTCCATGTTGGTTTTTTTGACAACAGTCCCCTGGGGGCCATATCTATTGCTGACTGCAATTTTTATTCATGCCAGCACAATACAGCCTAAATTGTTCCTGGCCTTCCAGTGGTATTTCAATAATGCATATTAATATACAACAATAAAACATCTGTGTGGGCTGGGAGTATTCTGGGTGCTTTGCAGAAATCACCACAATGTCAGAGCCTCCCCTGACCTGAGCCTGACTCCAAATTCCAGTTTGGCAGCCTGGTGTGCACATCCTGTGGGTGTACATGATCCATGAAGGAGGATCAGTGCCATTTGCAGCAGCCTTTGCTCAGGGACACGTGTCCCTGGCTGCAGAGCTGTGGTGAAGCCAGTGGAGCTGTGTGGGCACAAATGTTCTGCTACAGAGAGAAAGGTCTGGGGCCAGGAACTCTGCTGACCAGTGGTTATCGACCTGCTGGCTCTGGGCATCAGGGAAGTCCTGAATTTTCAAGAGAAAAGGGAATGGCACACTGAGTTCTGCACATTCATTTGAAGGCTTGTGTTGATCGACCTCATTTTGGCTGGAAACCTTCAGCACAGGTTAGAGCTTGAGGGTGTGGATGGCACAAGCAAGGCTGACATCTCACCAAAACTTTATGTATCAACAGAAAAAATAATAACAACAAAAAAAGCTGTAATTTATTAAAAAAGAAAAGCAGAATCAAAGAACATTGAAGAGTTTATGATGGAAAAAAAAACAAACAAAAAAAAGAAAGCTAGTGAATGTCTATTACAAGAATTCAGGGAGATGAGCAGATGGATGGAGAAGAAACACAGAAAATTATGGAAATTAAGGAAAGCCAAACATTACAGCTATAAATCCCCAGTGGTTATATTCTCTGTGGGGATTAATAAATTCCAAAGCTCTAAAATCATTTCCCTGTTCAGATTTTCAGAGAAAACAAACCCATTACTTATGCTGGTGTAACTGTCCAACACACAAACCCCACACATACATGCAAATCCAGATGGAAGCCTGCCTGACTCCTTCAAGCAAACCACATTTGTTCAGGTAGAGGTTTACAAAGCTGTTGAGCCTTTACTACCTGAGTTTTCCCTCTGATATATCTAAGGCAGAAAAAACACCAGCTTCACACTTCATTTGTGGTGGCATATGCTATTCCCTTGGGAATTACTACAGCCACCCAGGATTTACAGCCCACTCCCAAGCTGCAATATTCCTGTCACTAAGCACTGTGAAATCTGAATTTCTCCGCTTGAGGAAAACTTGTGGGACAAGTGCTAAAAACTATAGGAATCCTGAGAAATGGGAGCCAAAATGAATAATTTCTGATGCTTTTTTGCTCAGAAGCTCAAGCTTCACTTTCTAGACAGACCCTTCTTCAACATTAACTCAACATTTCCCTGGATAGAATTCATGAATTCTGGTTCTCTTATTCCCCTGGAAGTTCGTGATGCTGAACAGGGAGTCTCAGATCTCTTCCAATACACACAAAAAGGGTCAGGCAGTTTTACAGCTGTGATCTGGACAGAGTTACAGCCCAAGTCAGAAAATTGGCCATGGAAAGGGAAACTACTCCATGTGATGCTCAGCCAGCTGGCAGGTCAGCCAGAGCATGTGACTGCTGGGTCCCTGTTCCATCCATTCCCCCCTCAGAGCCATTAATCTGAGTTTCTTTATCCCTGTTCACCCACTAATTTTCACATTTGGATTTAATATGTTTGAAATCTCTGCCTGTTCCACCACATTTGACTGCAATCAGCTGCTGGGTTCCACAAGTTATTGTGAAGAGGTGGACAGAAAGGTGAAGGCACAGACAGATTATGATTGAACATATCCTCCCAAATCAAGCTTAGAGGTGTTTCTTCAAGGAAAAGCTGTTGGTATCAATATGCCAAGACTGTATCCTATCCTAATGTATAATTTTAGGTATAAAATAATCTTGCAAATCACTTTTTTCAACTTTTTTTTTCATATTGCAAGCTGTCTGTATGAGTGATGCAGGTATCCTTTTTCTCATTCCTCAGCAGCCACTATCACTTTCTACATTTGCTCCTGCATTAGTAAATAAAGAGTAATTTCAGATCTTTTGGTTTTAAAATTACACTGGAACTACCTTCATGATCCACTCTGCTTGCATGCTGCCTTAGATCTGGTTTCAGTGTAAGCAACTGAGACATTTCTGCTGTATGAATTACAGCAATTAGATCAGTTCATAATAATTTAGTTTATTCTTTCATAATTCTCTTGAACCAATAGATTTCAGATTCTGTGGTTCATATATGTGAAGTTTATCTCATGATAAATATAGAGGAGGGAATCACTTTTGCATGCTAGAAACTCAGAGGAGGTAATCCTAGCTGTAACTCTTCCACCTAGAAGAGAAATATTCTATAAAATCCAAGCAACTTTCTTTCATGTCAATGAAAGTTGAAATAATGTCTGTATATATTTTGTGAAAAACATTTATCTTTTAGTCATTCATAACTGTATATAATTGTTATCTGAGATGAGGTATAAAGAAGTTACTATGAAACTGTTATGGGATACAAAAGACACGAAGAATGACAACTCATGTAAGACCTTTAGGCAGGGCTTTAGCTGGAAACTCTCTTAGGAAACTAAATACTGTAGATCTGCAGGATTGAGTGGAAAGCAAATAACATCAGCTGTTAGAAAGTATTGCAGGAAACCAGAAAGAAATGAAAAGCCACTAAAAAAATGAGTATCACTAAAACAGTGGGATTCTGATCCCTCATCACAGATGTCCTGTGCTATTTTAAATGTCATGGCCTACCCTGCTTGGCTTCCCCTGTCCCTCCAGAAAGATGCAGGTCTTTAGTTCTCTGTCTGTGACATGAAAATGCCACTAGGCATTTACATCCAAATACTTGAATGCCATTCTTAATGCCAGGGAAAAACCCACATAATCCTGTCTGAAGTCATTTGCAGACAATGAATGACTGTGAGGTAATGACTGCTTATGTGTAATGTCATTTTGGCCTAACTTCAATCTTTCAATGGCACCAACTTCCAGCTCTTAGAAATAAGAAAGGCTTTTTTTTTTTTTTTTAAGCAGTTATCACAGCAATTCAGACTTCAGTCTGGTTCCTACTAGAACAGTCACACATAAATTTCAATTTATGTGTGCTTGTAGACCCTCTACTATAATTCCTAAAAAAAAAAATATATATAATTGATTTTTCAGCAATTCAAGTATACTGTAGGTCCATTAAACAAATCATATAATTTAATAAAACTCTGATGACTGATGAGATCCCCACTTATAAGCAGCAATGAAATTTCTCATTATCCTTGCCCTGGTACAGTAGGGTTGTTGAAAAAAATGCGTGTTTACTGCCTGAGGATGTTTTCAGGTTCATTGGTCAAAGGGGCTGAAGTGAGTAATGATTGTTTCATTCCATTTCAAATAGAACACCTTTATCAGAATTAAAGCATTACTTCCAACACAGCACTTCAGAAAATGTGCTCGAGTCAGTGCCAGACTATTCCTGAAGGAACTTCCAACATCCTGCTCTTAACTCAAGCAAATTCATGCTTCGTGCAACCATGGCTTCTCCTGTACAAGAATGTTAACCTGAAAACGCCTCTCAAGGTTCATGCAGAGCTGAGCAGCCATTTGTCTGTTCACAGGCATCAAATAAAAGCATTAAATATCACACATTTTCCTAATATTAGTAATGAAACTGAAATATCCCAATGGAATGCAGCGAACTACTCATAATAATGCCACACAAAAAGTTGCAAAGTACTGCGAAAAAAGGCAGCCCTTAAGCATATCTAGAAGTCTGCTGATCAAGAGATATCTATGATATCTTTGATATAAGCTAAAAGAGGGACACGAAGAAATGTTTTCTTAGAACTACACAGTTACTCCAGAGAAAAAGCTTCCAAGGGATCTTTTCTGCCCATGTGCCAGCAGAGGAATCTGTACAATAGCTGCATTTGCTTTTTCTCAGGAATAGACATTGCCCTGGTGGACACAGGGAGGATGTCTCACCCAAATTCACCACCAAAAGGTGTTTGAGGAGGAAACCAGCCAAAGGCAATGGTGTTACTGGCAGATCAGACAGCAGAGGTGCAGCAGCAGCAAAGGTGCAATTTCAGATTTATTGAAATAGCTCCTACAATTCAAGGGTACTTCCAGCAAAACTGAGCCCATAATTCTTTCCTAATACACATCTGTAAGCAGATTGAAGACATTTTCCAACACTGATATGACTGGGCATCCTGAGCTCAAGAGAGGAGCAAGGAGGGGTAAAAGCTTGGAATAATATCAAATCAGAGCTGTGCTGAAAGAAGGCTAAGAGAAATAGTAAAAAGAAGTCCTCATTTTGACTGCCTTTGCACCCCGAAATTCCAGAATCCTTCCCTTTAATTGTCCACCGTATCTCTTAAGCATCATGTCCTGAATAATTTGGAAATCAGATGAAAAAAGAAATCAAGCCTGTGGTTAAATTCTGGAAAATATAAGTAATCTAGAGCAAATTGCCAAGAAATAGAATTTTGCTGAACAATCATAGATATGCAAGAGTTCGTGGAAGATAAATAACATGAGCTTTTAGCAAGCATTGTAAGTTCCTGGGAATGAACCCAAGAGTCACAAAAGAAATCAATAGAACTAAAAGGAAAACAGTGTTTCTAGTAGTAAGGCTTTGTGCCTCCAAATAACCCTTGCTTTGTAGGTACTTTTAAAATAATACTAACATTTCAGGAAGCCTTTTGAGAGCAATTCCTGGTTACAATGCATTCTCTTCTCGTTTATAAATAGCAATCCCAGTTCCCAGAATTACGAATTAGATTTGGTTTGGGGGTTTAAATGCTTTTGATTTTCATTAGTGTTTTCTGTCACGATTTGGAGAAGACCGAAACTGGAATATTTAAACAGCTTTCTATAAATATGGCAGACCATATCTTGTTCACTGTAACAACAACATCCCAGCAGTGGAGCCATTTGCAATGGCTCGTGCAGGTGAGCAGGAGCTCGGCAAAGATTGGGGTGGTCCAGGTCCTCCTGTGGATCAACCTGCAGAAATGGAGCAGCTCAAGAGCTGCAGAAACCTTCCTACAGCTTACAAAATTATTTCCTATAAACTCCTCCCAAGAACTTTCCTGCCACAGTAACAATGAATACTGTTCCCATCCAGCTGAGGAGTAACTTCACCATCCAATTCTAGAACAACAGCTGAAATCTTGGAGGCAATTCAGCGTAAAAATACGTTAAATGTGGCTCTGTAGGGTTCACCATGGTTCCATCGTTGGAAAATCTCATGAATCTTTCTCATCGCGAAATCTCACGATCATGTTTTCTTTATCTTACAGAAATTTTCTGGGATCCAAGTTTTTATTCTGTCTCTTGCTAGATCAGCTAAGCTGGAACAAGGGACTGATTTTTTTCCCTCAGAGGTACAGACAGAAACCTCAGAGATGCCCACCAAACCACTGGGGGTGTTCCCTAGCACGTGGAGTTTGGTCTTGGTCACTCAGCAGTGATCTTGCTCCTTGTAAGAATAAGTCCTGAAATGGGGTGGGGAGAGTGAGATTTCAAGCTATGAAATAACAGAGGCTTCCATCCCTTACAGATGGGCATCCCTGAGTGCACACCACGTGAAATCCTCACTGCTCTCAAGAATGCATTTAACACATAATATTAGAGATTTGCTGATATATTTCTGTTGGGTAAGGGAACAAAGCCTTGTTATTCCCAAGACTAATTTATGTCTAACAAAATCTCATCATCACATAGACTGCTACAATTTTATTAGGATTGTTAGAATTTTTTTTTAGTAATAAACACGATTTAAAATGAAACAATACAGAAATGGGATTTAAAAGTTTGGTAGTCACAAAAGAGAGGTGAGACGAGGAGAGAGGGAATAATGAAATCGCTTGGTTCAAATTCCCCTCAGAGCTGTGTTGCTGGAATCACTGCAGGCAAAAAGCAATGCAGAGCCTCTCTTTGTGCCACCATCCAGTCAGGCTTGCTGAGCTGCATGTTGAACTTTCCTCCTGAATACAACAATGAGAGAAGAGAATCCACTTGCAAGTGCACTTCTTCTCCTTTTCAGACTCTCACTGAAGAAAACACTGATTTTCAAAAAGTCACACTCCTTTGGGATGAGCACATTATTCATTCCTAATCATTGATCCTCAGTATTGTAATGCTCTCAGTGTATAACCCTGTACTTTATGATCCTTATCAAACCCTAGGAGTAAAGTGACCTTTTTATTATCTTATTTCTTTCTGTTTCAGTGTTTGTGCTCATCAACAACATGACCTCTTGCTCTACACTTAGTTCTTCATTTCCTTGGAAGCAGAAACCATTATAATGACCAGAGCTATGAGATATTGTTACAATATGAATAAATACAAAATAACCTAAAAATAAGAGTTAGATTTGTGACTAAGAGAAAACGAAGGGTGTTGGAAAGCCAATTGAATTAGAAAAATTAAATGAAAATTTGAACGATTTCACAGAAAGGACAGTATCATCATCTACTCTTACCACCTCTAGATGTGGCCATCTCTGAGCCAGAATTCAGCATGACAGGCCCTTTCCAGCATGGCAAAGAAGTATTCTCCTGTGAGGAGTATCTCAGTTTGTACATGGGTGCATCTGTGCTACTGAAAGATTATTATTGCTCTTTGATACCTTGGCTCACCACGGTAGGTGGAACTCGAGAAACAATGGAAAAAAGACAGAGTGTTGGACCAGTGGGTTTCCATGAGAGCTGACAGATGTTTTCCAAAACATTCCATTGCTTTGTGAGAGTGGAAAGCTTCCTGTGGTTAAGACAGGCATTTCAATCCCATTCCTACTCTCACGGTGAGGAACATTTCGATTTGCTTTTGCTGCTTCTAAGGAAATAATGTTTTTTTCCCTGTGAGATCACATAAATTGTAGCAGTTCAAATGGCTCTTTTTTACTGTTAAGAAAATGTGCAGGATCAGGGAGTCTCTGCCAAGGGTATGGTAGAAAATTATTATGGAGGTGGGAGGAATACACTGTACCATTGATTCAGTACACTCTGACTTCCAAAGTTCAAAAGAGACATGGTAAGTGCCACGAGAAAAGCTATGATAAAAAAATCTTTTTGCAGAAGAAGACAATTATTTGCTAATAATATAAGACATTGCTTATGTAAAAGGGACAGAAAAAGTCTTAAATGGGTAGGGAAAAAAAGCAAAATCTCAGCATGCAGGCTGGAAGACTGTATCTGCAAAGATGAGAAAGGAATTAACACTGCTAAAATTACAGTTCTGACCCAACAGCTCTGGATCCTGCTAGAGACTCCACTAAAGACTCTGTGCCTGACTTTGAGGAAGCCTACCCTCTTCTTCAGTGAGCATAAAACAAATTCTGCTCTCTGCAGGCCAGATTCTGCCTCCTCTCTGTGTAAAACAGGAATAAGAAAACTCAATTTGTCAATTTATACTGCCAGATCTTCATGGCAGTGTCTGATAAGAGTCTGACACAACGAGGTTCTGATCTCTGATGCTTTCCCAATATAAATAATACTAAAACTCAGCTCTGGGTCATTTAAATACCACTCAGAGCATGTCAGATAAAAGCCTCTGGAGGTTACCACAAGGTTTGTGATGTTCAGAACAGGGTCAGTGGAATCCTGCCTTCAAGGTTAATAAGAGAAATTGTGCCTGCTCATGTCATGCACTGGCAAACAACAAACACTGCCAATACCTAATTTTAGCATCTCACATACAAGGTTGTTCTTAACAGAAAAAGCTAACAGCCCTTGGGAACGACAAGAACTTCACTGAGTTCAAGCATCAAACACTGCATTTTTTTTCTCAGTGTATTTTTCAGGCAATGTGCAACATAAATCCTTGCTTGTGACTTGAATATACTCAACACTAAAGCCATCCACAAAGTCCTTCTATATCTACTGGCAGCAGAGAAAGAGCTTTTGCAAACCTCACCTGTAATCAACAGCAAGAGACTAAATCTACCTTAAGGTTAAGGTTCAAACATAGGCAGTAAGTTGGGCAATATCAAATTAAAACCTCAAGGTTCATGAGCTGTCATTCAGCCATCTGTAGATATTCTGTATTGTGCAGAAGTCTAATTACACATCCTACATACTTTCAGCTGCCTCAGACACTGCACCCAGTGCTTGGTGCTCACACATAATGAGGTCTCTTCAATATTTCATTTGATCCTCACTGCATTTGCAGCCCACAATCCCAACCTGCTCCAGAGGCAGTTATCATTTTTCTCACAGCAGTTTCTGTGGAGCTCATCACTACAATACATGAGTGCCTCAAATATTCATCACTTTCTTTCCACAGCACCTCTTACGTGGAGAAGGGAAGATGTTATCCCATCCCACAGATGAGGAGCTGAGTCAGAGAATGATTAAGGTCAAACATTTTGCTAATTTAGGCTGTTTAATTTCGGATGCCTGAGATCTGATTTTATTCAGAGCAATTATCATAACTCTATATAGTTGAGTATAGCTCCTATCTAGTTCAATTGTAGCTAGAAATGTCTAGCACTTCTGAAAGTCAGAAAAAAGAAAGTTTAGAATCCAGACTCTTACTTAACAACTATATCCAGCTGAGCATTGTGGAAAAAAAAAGAAAAAAAAAGGACAAATGGGGAAGAGCTAAATCTGTGAAAAATTTGGCCAAGGGGATCACTCAGAATGATCAAGTAACTACAGCAGAAAGGTGTGAGGGGCTCCATGACTGTATTTAACCTCCTCAGCTATCAGAACAACTTTCTTGCTCCTTATAATCCATCTGATACCTTCAATGACTGAGCCTGAAGTCCTAGATAGTACCACCTCAGTGTTAGACTGCAAAAATCACTCTGAATATCAGAGATTGCTCTTTTCAAAGTCCTTAAATAAGGCTTTTTAGCTCCTTTCAAGCTTCCCAACATTTTGGTTCAAAATTTATTTGCTTTTTTCTTTGGATAGGAGAGATTGGTTTTGAGTGGGTATTTCCACTTAGATGTGCATGTCTGCACTTATTGCTTGATAATATGTGGACATAATGAAAATAAAACTAGTATCTTGAGTATTTGATTAAAGAGATATCATACTTCATTGAAAAATACCTCTAAAAAACAGCATTTATTGGAGTTAATCAAGGGCCAGAATCCTTCTCTTCTGCAAAACACAGGGCTGTCCAGCCAGCCCTATGCCACTAACACTGCTAGAGCCAAAGGGAAGGGGAAAGACCACTTGGAGTATTTCAGGACAGAAACTATCTACAGCTTCAGATGCAGAATTTCCAGAAAGAACAGGAAGCAGAGGGTGATGATGATTTGTTTTACTAGTCACTTTTCCTCATCCCCACATATATATTTTTAACACACTACATTTTCAAGGGAAGGCTTCCTCTCCTCCAGCCTCCACACTTTCTCGAGGTCCTCTTGCCCTCATTAGTTGTGGCTTAGAGAAAATGCTGTCATTCTGCCATGCTGTGAAAAGCAGGAAAAGAGAAATTTCAAGGATTTTCCTGAAAATCTCATCATATTTCTTTTCCCAGGCCAGCAAGCCATGGCCACAGAACCATCTGTCCACGGGGACAGCTAAAAGCAGCACTGTTCACCTGTCCCTCATACCATTCCTACTTGCACACTGAAGAATGACATATACTCTGCTGCTCAAGGGAAGCAAACATGTTTGCAGATTATAAAACAACTCCTGTCACTGCCAGTGACAGGAGACACTGAATTTTCTGGGAGAAAGGCTGATTCAGTGAAGAAAGCATGGGAGGCAAGGGTTAAGAGCTGGGTCTGAGACAGATGGATTATCAATTTGTGCCTCTCTCCTCTCCCTGTGGAAGGAGAAGCACGAATTAAAGGTAAGAGTGCAGCCCTTTACAGTTAGGCAGACTAAGCAGGCAGCCAAAGGAGCCTCTTCAGGTTTCATGTGCTGTGCCAGCATCCCAGCCACTGAGGTTAAATTCATTAACAGTTGTGAGGCACTGGGCTGCAGGAGGAGGCAACATCAGTGCATCCAACAGGCACTTCTGGGGCTCATTTTATCCTGTCACTGCAAAGATCTGACCCACAGCACTTGGATTTGGTCTTGACACAAAGCAGCAGATACCATAAAATTCTTCTTCCTTCAGGAGCAAATAACAAACCACTTCAAATTTAGAACCATCTGCAGGGGAAAGGCTCTATTTTCTACTGTAAGGATGAGACATTTTTTGAGAGTGGTGGATCAGTCTGTTTAATTTCCCTGGTCAGTTATTATTTAGGCCAGTAGAAATCCAGTGAAAGCTGGAAAATGCTGTATCTCCAAAGGGAAAGCTAGTGCCTAACACCTTTCTGGAAGCATTTTAGATTTATAACAATGATTTCTTGCTCTTGGGTTCAGAGTTCATTGAATGCTGCCAGGCACGAGGATTCATTTGGTGATTTTCATGGTGGGCTGTATGTCTGTGTATCTGTGTGTGCACACATGAGCATATATAACCAGTGTGCACATGTTCTCCTGATGGACCATTAATATCCATGGTTGCTTACTGCAGTCTGGTTTAGGAGGAGATTCTTTAAATGGCTGTCAGATCTCTAGAAGTGCCCATAAAGATCCAAAGACCCCAAGTGTGCCTGATGTCATTTAAAAGAATGCAAATGTGAGCAGGGGAATGAATGGATGAATAAATCATTGGTAACATTCTCAAAATGCTTAAGCAATGTAGGACATGTCTACAAACTGCCTGAAGCCAGTGCTGACCCAAACCCTTTGTCCCCACAGCACTGATCATCACTGCAATTTGTGGGCTTGGAGCCTGAAATACAGGAGTAACATGGCCCTGGGCAAGCCACTTCATTCTTGTATTAAGCTCCCCTTTCTGCCAAGTGTGGGTAATGCTGTTTACCTACATCACTGAGATGTCAGAAAGAATGTTTTTAAAAGCAATTCAAAGACATAAAGCATGAAGAATGTGTTAGGTATTATTAGTATTATATGTGGAAAGAGCCATTTTAGCAATACACATCTTTCTGCAAGGAAGATATATTTAAATAACATAACCCTATCATTAAAATTCATTTTCATTAATAATATAAACAGTTATAGTAGAGCATGTCCTGTCCTGACATCTTTCAGAATCTGTTGTGTTCCAGCTAAAAAAAGAAAACAAATCATATTCTATAACTAAAATGACACTTCAGCTCCATTATTATCTCTTGGATGCAAAGGAAAGACAAAACTCAACAGGGCTATCTAATGTTCTGAAATCTGAGAAACTGCTGCCTTTTCCTTCTTAAAATTGTCCAAAAGACCACCCTCAGTTACCTGAATTAAATGCCATCATTTGGCTACATGGGAGTTCAAATGTGTTTGTTTCAATGTGCTATTTTTTAGATGTTTTCAAAAGAAAACAGAGGGGAAAACAAATGACCAGTAATGACAGAAAGCTTTTAAGAAAACATCCTTTTTAATAAGCAAGAAAACTGAGCCTTCAAAGCTCATGAATAAGCACCTGCACAATTGGCTGGGTTTTCAAGAGCACTGAGCTTTCAGTGGTCCCCAGTGAGACCAACAATAGCTTTTGGACGCTCAACAATTTATCACAACTCAACAATTTCTCCCCTGGGCATCATTTAGCAACAATGTGGTGTACAGAAAGTGGAGACAGTTGAGACTGACATGTTTGGTTGGACTTGGACAACTAACTCTATTAGGTTCCTTGAAAACAATAGTTCCACTTTTTTTTTTTTTTAATTATTCCTGGATCTCACAGCAATTAAAAAAAAAAATAAAAAGCAAACTTGGCTTAATTTAAATGAACACTGCACACTAGGACTCAAATGCAAATGCTGTACCATGCTGGTAAAGGTTACATAAAGTAATGATTAATTAGTCTTTTTCCCTGCTCAGGTTTTACTTGTCTGTCAACAAAAGGCAGTAGATGACAGCTTGGCTGAAATAGGCATTATTTCCAGCTCTCTAATATCCCTGAAAAGCAAGTTGCAGTTCAATTTGCCAGCAATAATTTATTGTGTAGAACTATAATTCTGCAAGCAATCTCTTCTCATCTGTTACTTTCAACATCTCACACTATTGGATTTTCTTCCTGGGTTTTCATGTTAACTGGTCATCTCCCAAATCCCAGCTAGCTAAATAAGTCTGAAGCTTAATAGTCTGAGTAGTTCTAGCTGTGTTTTATGCATGCAGACTGCATTTCACAACAAACAGAATCACATCATTCAGCACCATGACCAAGACAAAACTCAGGATGACATTTATCCCAAATGCCTTTAAAAAAAAAAAAAAAAAAAAAAAAAAAGAGGAGCTACCCCAGCTTATTAAAAGCTAAATAATGTGGCCAGAGTTTGAAGCATTGCCCAAACGACAAAAAGAGTAAGTGGCTAGCAGGCACTGAAATCTGCTGCTAAAAATGGACGGGAGCCTTCTGTGGCACCCTGAGCCATCTGGCAGCGCCGCGGTGGCGGGGAGGGAGCAGGGATGCTGCAGCCAGGCAGGGGCAAACACAGCCTCCAGACCCCTCTGCAAACACCTCCCAGACAGGGAGAGGGCACCTGAGAGACCAGCAGCAGCAGCAGATGGTTCTGCAAAAATCTCTCTTCCCTTAAGCCCATAATTCTTGCAGGCAGGGGTCACAGGTGGGTTTATTTATTTGTTTGTTTTGTCTATTTATTTTTGTTAAAGAAAGCTCCTAGTCTTCTCTTGTTCACTGAAATTTCACAAAATGGGCAGGAGTGATTTTTATCAGTCCTGAGCTAACAGTCTGGCTTACTACAAGTTTTTTGAGTATCCTCTCCTCCCTCCCAGAATATGAAAGCAAAAGGATAACGATAGTTCGTATTTGCAAACACAATCAGCACAAATGGACACGTGAACACCATACCTTTTTCACACAGATCTTCACTTTTGCATACTGCCAACACAACAAGTCCTGAAGAATCCCTTAACTGAACTTGATCTATTCTTGATTTAGTCATATTATCCATGTTCATGAATATCTTACAAAATGCAGCTCAATAGATTTTTGGCATGGGAGCCATGCACTAAACATAATTGAAGGTTTCTATGATTGAAAGAAACTCTACAGAAACTGTCAAGGCAATGAAAAGTAATGAAGTATAAACATCTGAGTGTCACCTCAATTCAGTCTCCTTGGAGCAACTGTCATCTCTTGTTTTAACAGCAGTTTCACCAATAAAAAGAAATAAAAGTTATGCATTACACCTGACGAGCAGCAAACCACACGTAAAAGTACAAACAGTATTTGGTGAGTAGCTTGAAACACATGAATCCCTGATTTTTTTGTCTTTGAACAACATAAACCATTACTGTAGAAATGGCCCAAGGAAAAATAAAACAAAGCCTTAGTGGATATTGGAGCCTGTGTTTCTTGAAACACATAGGCATTTGTGAGCGAAAATGTAAGTGCCTGGTTAGAACTGAAGGAAAAATAATCTGGAAGATATTTTATTTTGAAAAATGTGTATCACAGTCTCCCTGAACAGTGACTTCACAGAGAAAGAGCACACTCATGTAGATTCATTATAATCTCTCATTAATTTCTTCCCCAAACCTCTGCTACATCTATTCTTCTGCTCTGTGGGATTGTGCACAATTTATGTGTTCCAGTAGACCTTGCTGTAGCAACTTATAAGAAGAAAGAATTGATTTTTTTCTCCAACTTTTTCCGTAGAGGCCAAAGAGAAATGACAAAAAAAGCTGTTTGGGAAACAAAAGCAAAGAGAAAGAAGCTCTGCTTGCAGAGAGAGGACTAGAAGTAGCATGAGCACAGATCATCCCAATAGGATTCATTTAGGATTATATTTTTAGCCTCAAGTACATACTTTATTTCTCATGTGTATTTTACATGGCCTGTTGAGCTCAATTACTTCATATCTTTGTGTATATAAAACAGTATTTCCAGAATGCTTTATTACAGAAATAGCAACCACCCGAGCCCTCTTTACTTTCCTAGAGCAAGATGGGAAAGAGATTTATGGTGTTAATAGTGTGTGTGGGGTGTAATTAACTCCAGTTGCATCAAAGTGGGAAAAAAAGTTTGAATTTTCAGATATTTTCAACCTTCGAGAATAAACTCAGACGTTTATTGCACATTTGGGCAGCAGAAACATTTTTAGAACAATGAGAATTTTTTTTTTATTTGGTAATTCTCCATCTCATTAAATCTGATTTCAGCCTTTTTTGGGTTTACATTTTAATGTAGACACACACAAATTCTTAGGTAAAACCAGGTTTATGGTCTAAACATACTTAATATGGAACCACAGAGTCATGGAATGGTTTGGGTTGGAAGGGACTTAGGGCTAGACCATCTCCTTCCAACCCCTGCCATGGGCAGGGACACCTTCCACTATCCCAGGTTGCTCTAACCCCCATCCAGCCTGGCCTTGAACACTTCCAGGGATGAGCAGCCACAGCTTCTCTGGGCAACTTCTTTCCATGCCTCACCACGCTCACAGCACAGACATTGTTTTTAATATCCAATCTAACCCTATTCTTTCAGTTTAAAGCCATTATCCCTTGTCCTATCACTACATACACCTGTAGAAAGCCCCTCTCCAGCTCTTCCATAGCCCCATTTAGGCACTGGAAGGTTCTCTAAGGTCTCTCCAGAGCCTTGTCTTCTCCAGGGTTCACAACCCCAACTCCCTCAGCCTGTCTCCATGGTAGAGGTGCTCCAGCCCTCCAACTGTCTTTGTGGCCTCCTCTGTCCTTCTCACACCAGGGACCCCAGAGCTGAACAGGGTGCTCCAGGTGGGCCTCACCAGAGCACAGTGAAAGGGGAGAATCACCTCCCTCACCTGTTGGCCACGTTTCTTGTCATACAGCCCAGGATGTGTTTGGGTTTCTGGGCTGCCAGCTCACACTGCTGGGTCATGTTGAGCTTCCCATCAACCAAAAGAACCCCCAGGTTATTTTCCTTAAGGATGCTCTCAAAGTCACCTGTCCCTGCCCTCCTTTCAGTCCCGGGCCACAAACTTTTAGCCAGCTCCCCATCCATCCCCAGGCAGAGCTCCATGGAGGTTTGAAAGGTTTCCCCAATCTATTTTGAGTTGGATGATTTAATGGGCATATCCTTGTACAAATGAACTGCATTTTACAGAAAAACAACTATGCATCATAGTTTCAAACAGCTGTAATTTACAGCAGAGAGACCACTGAAGACTTAAAATCTGGGCTTAGCCTGTGACAGTGGCTATGTGCTATTGATCAACAGAATCTCTCTGGAATTCACAGCAGGACACTGAAGAACAAAAAAAAAGCTCCCTTTTGGCATGACAGACAAGATGACAATTTATTTACTGATAACACTGATTCACTACCCAGATGCTAAGAGTATTATAACTGACTGGAGAAGATCTAAAATTCATAGGAGATTGCAGGAACTTTTAGCAACCTACAGGAATTTATAAGAAGCACATTATCTAGAATGGAGGTTTGGCAGGGAACCTATGTGGTCCCCAAGTTCATTCCAGTTACCTCCCACCTCAAGGTCAGGAGGAGACCAGTGTGGACAGTATTTCCCCACAAGCAAGAGGATGGGAGCCAACAGGTGATAAAATAAATCTTCTTAAACAAATAATGAGGAAACCAGGCCCAAAACCTTATTCCAGTGTGTGTACAAGGCCTAATTTATATTGTGGTCCTAATCCTGAAGTCCATTCTCAGACAGAGCTCCATCAGATTTCCACAGCTCTGAGAACCTAAGAGAAATCTGATTTCTGGAAGAAGCACTTCTCTCCACCATGATAGAACAGTACAGAGAACTGTTTGTAATATCAGCCATGTCTATAATAAAAGTCACATGAAAACAGAATGAGTCAGCTGAAATAAGCCTGTTAGTTACAAGTTTGTTGCTCTTGTAGAGTAAAAGCCTCAGTTTTCTTCATAAGGGTTTTCAAGATAGTGAAAGGTAGTGCAGGGACCAGCTCATGGCTTGATGAAGTCAGCAGATTTATTCTCAATGTAGACACTCATGCAAAACAACTCAAATTTCAGATACACACACTTTCCAGAATTCCTTAAAGTTCTGTTTTACACAGGGATGCTCTTTCATCATAAAACCCAGTATCAACACTGAATTGCTTAACACATTTGAGTGAAAGATGCCTCATACACAACTCAGTCTTGTAATCTCCTAGAAGGGCTTTGGAAATCCCAGTTTGTAAGCAAGGCACAAACCCAGAAGAAGACATCATCTATTTACTTATTGTCACCCTCAAAGGTGGGAAGGCAACATTTCTCAAGCAGAGGAGCAGTAATTGAGGTTAGCTGGTCCTGTCTGTTAGAGATACTGATTTGGACAAGTGAGCACTGAACAGCCCTCAGCATCCAAAGTCAAAACATTTCCCAATCCATATGATCTCCCCAATGCACAGACTTTATGTGTTAAGTACTTTACAGGGCTGTGTCAATCAATTTTTCCTTGGATTTTTCTGTCCCATAGTTTTACAACTGCTCTTTATCTGGCTTGTTTAGCTTGTTGGAATAAAACTTCTAATTATACCATGACTTGTTATGGCAGAGTCAACCACCAATATAATCCATGTCAGACCATGTGTTGTACCTTTTGAGGAAAACACCGTGGAAAAGAAATCAATTTAATGCAACTGCACCCTCCAATGATTAAGCTTACAAAGATTAATCTCAAATCCTTGTTAGATTCTATGGATCAGCATTCTCAGCAATGTTTGTAAATTAACTTTTATATCACAGATGTTGGGACACGAAAATTAGAAAAAGGAAGGTTGTTAGTATATTAGATTCAGCTAAACTGTCATGTGCCAGGGATTCTTAAGAAGAAGCAAAGCTGAGAAACAAATTGTCTGCTTTGAGGACTAGTCAATGCTTATTACACTCACTGCAATGACATCTGCAGAATCTCAAATTTAGGTAATAAATAAAACAAGTTTCATGATGCTTCCCCACCTGAAGCAATTGCTCCTTTTTCTCTAACACCACTGTACCTGGGAATAATAACAACCACAAAGTTTTTCCTTACTACATCCTTCAAACTATATCATCTGCTTTTCCCTGTATCATCCCATGTCTCTCCTCTCTCTCATTTAATATGGGCTAAGTTGCAATAAGTTTTCCTGACCATCCTTGAGTTTCTTTCTATCAGTAGGCACAAAAGACTGCAAATGCATTGGAAAATAACCTCTTTGCTCCTGGCCATGAAAACAAAAACTTGTAAGTGTAAGGCTCTCAGCACACTTAAGTGCAGTTACAACTTAATGTACCATTTGTTAATTCCTGCAACCACATTAAGGCTGAGTATCAGACCCCTTTAAACCCAACACAAAAAGAGTTGAGAGGTTGGTCACAGTGTGTGATTAAGCTAAATTAATGACCCAAAATGCATTCCACATAATAAGCTATTATATGTTTATTATAGTATCTCTGACAGTCTAAATTAACAATAAATTAAAGTCTAAGTTGTGATTTCACTTTTGACGATATCTTACTACAACTAAGTCTTCAATATCTGCCTGTAACTATTTGGCTGCAGACATAACCAAAGGTAATGGAGTCAAAAACTGCAGACTAATTGCTTCAGATGAAGCCTTATTATCTCTCCAATTTCAAGCTCAGCAGCAGTTAAACAGCAATAGAAACTACTTTAGCCAAAGCATTATGAAACCTGATGTAAAATTTACTTTTATTTTATATGTCTTATGATGTTATAAACAATAAAAGAACAGCCATTTGTTTTCAGACCAAAAAAGGATGTTAAGCTGAAGGGTTAAAAAAAAAAAAAAGACAACAATTCAGCCTCCACATCTGCTTATTTTTGCTATTTCATTCAAACTCATCCTCTTCCCCTTTCTAATGGCTTTTTGCACGTTCAGTTAAGCTCAGCTTAACTCTTCATAAGTGTTTGCTCCAGTCTCTCTGACCCTCCTTCACCATGAGACACACTCAGGGCTTGGTTCCCTGCCCACTTAGACTTGTGTATTTACAGAGGTGAAATGAGGGCACGAGGGGTTTTCTGCCACCCTGGGATGGGTGGTGGATGCCAACCAAAGGGCTGAAAGGGACACACCGAGTTTGAGGGAGCAGCAGAGAGGTCATGTCTGGATGCTCCTGCTCCCTTGGTGACCCACCAGGATCCCACCACTGACTCCTCTCCATCCCAGCACACACCAGCTCTAACAGCACTGGTAATCCTCTGCCCATGACCATCTGCATTTCAGCTTTTTGCAAGGTGGTTGTCTGAGGCAGGGAAATGCCTTCCAACAGGGCTCCTCGCTCACCAGCAAAGCAAGGAGATGGTCCCACCCTTTCCCCAGCCTCTCCTGCCAAGGCCATTAGCCCAGAGGCACAGCCACAGTGATGGCCCTGCAGGGCTATTTGACAAGACAAGATCCCAGAGCAGAGCCCCTGTTATGCCTCTGTGAGGAGATGTTGTTCAGCAGTCTAGGACAAAACCCACTCTGAGAAATTATGGTCTATCTGCACTTTTCACCTGCAGTTTCTTTCACAAAATAGTTTCTCATAATAGTAATAGCCCTACATTGCTTGCCACTGACCATTTATCATGCAGACAGCACACAGGCTGTCTCTCAACAAAAAGCTTCAGTCCAGCAGCAGTCAGGGCAGAGGCAATCAGGGCACTCAGGGATGGGGAATACAAGGGAAAATGAGAGAAGCAGAGCCCTTTCCCTGAGCAAGATGGGGACCTTAACCATTTTCCTCCTCTGGTTGTTTTGGGAATCTTTCCGTGGCAAAGACAGCAGCTGCCTTTCCCCCACCATGCCCTCGATACAGAAAAGCAGGCCATGATTCTGGTTACTGTGTTATTTAGGTACTTATTTTGAAGGCAGGATGTTTTTGAAGGCGAACAGGGAATCTGGGAGCTGGCCAAAATAAACCTCTCTTTGCTGCTTTGCTCAAGGCAGGCAGGTGAACAGGTGCCTGAAGCTCCTTCCTCCACAAGCACCTTAGACCACCAAATCCAATCCTACTTCTGCTTAATTCCCATAGCTAGTCCAGAAAGTTAATAGTCACTCTCTAGACAACTCATCATCTCCTCTCTCATGGATCACAGAAAAGTTAGGGTTGGAAGGGACCTCTGAACATCAGCAGTTTCTTAAATTTTGTATAGTAAAGGATTCTATGTAGTGAAGGATTTTCACTAATGGAGGGGGGAAGTAACTGTGTCCTCTGTGCTACCATCACACTTAAGAGCTTCCAGCAACTTCCACAACTTTTTCCAGGGCTTTCTCTCTACAAGTACCAGACCCTGGGCTTCAGCCTTGTCTCATCCCCTCACCCTGACTTTCAGGAAGGTGATCTCCATCAGCCTGCCCAGCACCAAACTTCAGCTTCTGGCCTCTATTTCTGAAAGGTTTTGGTTTATTAAATGACCACGCATATCCTTGGCTCATCATCCCCCCATTTACATTTCCGTTTAACCTCTCTGGCTCCTAATTATACTGCAGTGTTTCTATTGAAAAAAAAAAATTAATTACTCCTTCTCAGAAAAGGTCTCTGTATTATGCAATGCAGAGCTGAAGGATGCATCTCCATCTTACCCTAAAGTATAAAATTGCTTCAGGTTCCCCAAATCTTAGAATCAGATACAATCCTCGGATTCTGTGCATTATCGCTCTCATTTGCAAGTTTGCTTATAACTGTCTAAAGTCCTGACAGCATTTACCTTTATCTTGATGTTTTTCTGCTGAAATTCTTATTCATATCTAAACCTTCAGAATGAGTTTTAACTTTCAGGATTTCTCCTGTGACCCTTTCTCTACATTCTCCAAACATCAAGGAGTGCATCTCTCTGATATCTCAGGTCCTTGTGCAGCCTGAGTTACTATGGTATCTCAGAACTCCATATTTCACATGCCTTTCCTCAGGAGACTCCCTGATATTTCTTTCCCCTGATTCTAGGTAACAGGAACTACCTCAGCAGAAGAGAAACTGCTGACTGCCACTGAGGACCTAACACTCTTCCTCAAAGTCATGGTGGATGTCTGCTCACAGGGACTAAGTTCCATACTCCACCACTGAACTGTCATCCAAAACCAGCCAATAATACCACTCAAAATTTGTCATTAGATCAGAAATTCATATTAACTTGTCTTTCCATTCTTGACCACCTTCACTGATTTCAAATACAGGTCCCTTTCCAAGTGTACGTTTAACAAAGGTTTCAAACTTGCTGAATGCACTCCTCTCACAGTTAGTTCTTCACATCTTCCCATCTGCACTTTGCAGGAGTGTGCACAGCTTTTTTGGTCCATTGCTGCTGGCACTCTCCTTTGTCTGATTCTATTTCATTTACTTAAATCCCACTTAAGAATCAGAGTGGGCAGAACAGAAAGGTAAAAGAAAAGATGCAAGGAAAAAAAAACTGGACAAAAGATAAAAAGATGTGAATGTAAAGCATACAGAATATACTATGTTAAAAAATAGACATTGCTGTACTCTACGTCATTTTAAAAGTGCTGCCTTCTCTCACACTATCCAAAGTGACCACGATTCACCACAACTTAATGCCTGATAAAGATCAAAAAGAAGCAGCATTAAAGGAACAAGAACTGAAAGTAGGTACAACCAATGTTCATGAAATGCCTGTAGGAATGCACAGCACTGCTAATGGACCACAACTGGAATGACACATCAAATTCTGTATGAGTCTTGTGGCATTCAAACACACCCTCATGACCCCAGATAACTGGTGAACTTCAGAGACAGATTATTCTGCCCTTATCCAACAGCAAAAAAAACCCCACAAAGATTTAATGGGAAGGAATGCAACACATGTCACCTCTGCCAGGAATGGAGGGAGCAGCTGTACCAAGGACAGTGGCAGAGCACATCCCACCTGGTCAACGTATAAAGAGCATGTAAAATTGACACAGTCTCAAGCAGCATCCTGTAGAAATGTATGAACTTCAGAGTTCATACACTGTGTGTTGGGGAAGGTGACACAG
>WAAE01017234.1:7195-24734 GCA_013400495.1 Nicator chloris
CCTTCCCTAACCTTCCCTAACCTTCCCTTCCCTAACCTTCCCTTCCCTAACCTTCCCTAACCTTCCCTAACCTTCCCTAACCTTCCCTTCCCTAACCTTCCCTAACCTTCCCTAACCTTCTGTTGTGTCAATGAATGTGGATACAGGTTGAAAATTACAATGGAAATATTTCATTTTACTGCACACCAAGCAAAAGAAGTCAGCAATCACACTTCATTAAATATTGAGGTAGGTGGTATTTTCACACCTTTTATGTCACTTTGTAGGCTACTGTCAGAGTGAAAAAAAAGTTACTGTAGAAAGAAGTCTTCATTATCCTAAGTTTTCACCTAAAGGTTTGTTTTTCTGACAATGAAAAAGATTTACAGAAAAGCTAGGAGGACTGTAGGTTAGATATACAGCTTTGATTCAGTTACTATATTGACATATACAGATTTTTTAAAATGAATTTATATATGAAAGCAGGCAACTGTTCATGCATTTTTAAAACATGTTCCTGATTTATTTGGCAACTTACTGAATGTACTTTATGAAAGTTTCACATTTATAAGCCTATAAAATATGTATCATTTTTATTCTACTAAAGCAACTGAAACAACTATTATGGCACAAGGAAAATTTAGTGTGCTTTGCACACATCTGGCCTTGTATGAGCAGTATTATTGTGCAAGCTCAGAATAGCTCACCTTTTCCTTTTATTATCACTATTCAATGACTCTGCTTAGGACACAAGACTGCAGTCACCTGCCTGTCTGTCCAATCCTATTTCCAAAATATTGACAAGAAAAGGGGAGCTAAAGCAATTGATACAGTATGAGAATCAGTGAATTGCTGTAAAACTGTTCTGCTCTGACTCAGGAATTTAGTATGGAGTTTGTTTGAAACCTTTACATACATGGATTTGTCACGACAAGACAGAAAATTATTGTCTTTTCCACTTCAAAGTCTCAAATAACAGTATTATTGGGAAAAGTGGGAACTTCACCCAAAGAGTTGTAGTGAATGGAGTTAAATCTAGTTAGTGGTTGGTCACAAATGTGTTCCCCAGGACCCAGTATTGGGGCCAGTCCCATTAAATATCTTTATCAACTTCCTGAGTGAGGGGATATAAGACATCCAGAGTCATTTTACACACAACATCAAGTTGGGTGGGAGTGTCAACCTGTGGAGGACAGGAAGGCTCTGCAGAGGTTTCTGGACAAGCTGGGTCAATGGGCCAAGACCAGTGGTATGAGGTTCCACATGGCCAAGTGCCAGGTCCTGCACTTGGGTCCTAACAACCCCATGTAGATCTACAGGCCGGGGGCAGAGTGGCTGGGAAGTGGCCCAGCAGAAAAGGACCTGGGAGTGCTGGTTGAGAGCCAGCTGAGTGTGAGCAGCTGAACGTGAGCCAGTGTGTGCCCAGGAGGCCAAGGAGAGGAGGCCTGGCTTGTATCAGCAATTGTGTAACCAGCAGACAAGGGCAGCAATCATCGCCCTGTGTTTGGTGAGGTCATACCTCAAATACTTTGTTCTGTTTTTGGGCCCCTCACTGCAAGAAAGACATTGAAGCTCTGGCTTGTATTGAAAGAAGAGCAACAAAATAAGAAGTCTCCAGAGACAGTCTTGTGAAGAGCAGCTGAGGTCTCTGGAGTTATGTAGCCTGGAGAAAAGCAGGCTCAGGGGAGACTCTATCACTCTCTGCAACTACCTGAAAAGATAAAGTGATGAACCGGATGTCAGTCTCTTCTCCCAGGTAACAAGTGATAGGACGAGAGGAAATCAATCCTCAGCCTGTACCAGGGTAGGTTTTGACTAGATATTAGGAAAAAATTTTTCACTGAAAGGCTGGTTAAGCTTTGTAGTGGGCCACCAAGGAAGGTGGTCACCTTTTCTGGAAGTATTCAAGATACAACAACACAGCACTTAGAGCTATGGTTTACTTGACAAGGCGATGCTCACTGAGAGGTTGCACTCTGTGATCTTACTTTTCCAACCTTTCCAAAGATTTGATGATTCTATACCTATATGAAATATAACTGAGTTGTTTTTGAAAACTGTGTCATATTAAAGCCCTGAAATCTAAGAGGTTCTATGGCAACATCAGAAGACAGTTTATTCAAAGCAAACTAAAATCACATTATCACAAGAAACACTAAAATTTGAAGAAACAATGGTTGGATTGTTCCAAAATTCACTTCTGGTTAAGAGATACCTTAATTTATTTTAATAAGAACACCCATATAGTTCCTCCTGAAAAAGAAAGAACTAACCAAAATCTATTTTTGTTGCAATAAAAAAAATCCTGGAAAAAGTGTCCTTTGAAACTTACAAAGACTGTGCTGCAGAATACAACATTTTGATAGAGATGTTCATTCTCATTGGCTCAAGCAATCATTTCTCCATGGTGCAGCATAACACCCAGCATGTTTTTATGATTCAGTCCCAGTAACACTATATCCCTGTTAGCATGATTAATCAGCCCAAACAGAATACAGCTTGGGTTTATCTTTCCTGCTGCTTGCTGCAGAGCTGAATCAGTCAGGGCCAGTTAAGGAAGTCTACACTTCCCTCTGTTGCACAGTATGCGCATGACCTGTGACTCTCTGCTATGATGATATAATATTATTTCCAAGCCACTATCTAATTATCTTTCACACATACCATTTATTTGTTCACAGTGGAGGGCATTGCACTGTAAGGATTGATCAGGAACTTGGCTGTGTTGTAACAAATTTGTTTTCAGTAACAAATGCCTGTTGGTTAAGGAATAAAAACCCCACATATTATCTCATGGACTTATCTGTTAATATTTTGTCTTCAATGAAACTAGAGGAAAGGGAGTTCAAAATTCTTAACATATAATTTTGGAAACTATTGAATGAAAGGTTGCTGTTCTCTGTTTAAGTATAATGTGTTTGTTATTGTTTCAGATCACCAGCTGAAATCTTGATGCTTTTGATGATAACTGTTTTCTTTCTTCTCCCTTTTCAGAAAAGTAACAGAAGAAGATAACAGTTTTGTTTTTTGGCACTGCATAACTTCTGAGAGCAATAGTTTTTAAATGCAATATTTAAAGATATTACTCTAGGCCTGACTCAATAAGGGGCTTTGTCTTGTTTTTTGTCTTGGTTTTGTTTTGTTTTTAATAGGATAAATCAAAAAGGATTAAACATGGGAACAACACAGGAAAATGGAACACGATTTGCACTCTACCTAGTGATTAAGACTGATATCCTCATTTTAATCAATAGAAACAACTAAATACCTCTGGATGATTATCCATTTCATCCTAAAATTGGCACACAAGATAAAGCCTATGTATCAGCCACTGTAGGTACTGGAACTGCTTATGACAGACATACATCACCTCACTAAACAGAAGAGCTTTGTTCAATTAAGAGGTCTGGGAGCAATGTGAGATACTGAATACATAGAATCTTAGAATCATAGAATGGTTTGGGTTAGAAGGGATCCTGAAGATTTTTTATTTCCAAACCCCATGCCACAGGCAGGAATACCTTCTAATACATCATGCTGCTCCAAGCCTCATCCAGCCTGGCCTTGAATATTTCCAGCAATGGGACATCCACAACTCCTCTGGGTAACTTGATCTTGTGCCTCATGGCCCTCATGGTTACAACTTTCTTCCTAACAGCTAATCTGAACCTGCCCTCTGTCAGTTTAAAGCCATTGACCCTTACAAGTCCTTGTAAAAATCCCTCTCCAATTCCTGTAGCCCCCTTTAGGTACTGGAAGATGCTATAAGGTCTCCTCAGAGCCTTCTCTTCTCCAGGCTGAACAACCAACTCTTTCAACCTCTCTTCATAGAGGAGGTCCTCCAGACCTCTGATCATCTTTGTGGCCCTCCTCTGAACTTGCTCTAACAGGTCCACATCTTTCTTGTGTTGGGGACTCCAGAGCTGAAGAAGAGGGACAGAATCACCACCTTTGATCTCCTGACATGCTGCTTATGAAGTAGCTCTGTATATAATTGTCATTCTAGGCTGCAAGTGCACATTGTCTTCAATTCATTCACTGTCCAGCCTGTGTTTGTGCTTGGATTGCACTTGGCCTTTATGAACTTTGCATGGTCCGTACAGGCTCACCTCTCAAGCCTGTCCAGGTCCCTCTGGATACCAACCTTTCCCTCCAGCGTGTCAACCTCACCACACAGCTGTCAATAAACATGCTGAAAGGGCACTCAATCCCACTGTCCGTATTGCTGACAAAGATGTTAAACAGTGCTGGTCCCAATGCCCAGCCCTGAGGAGCACCAACAACTCCACTCAGGTTTTTCCCATGATGAGTCTGTTTTACCCATGACCATATTAATGGCTGATCCCTCCAACTTTATCTTGACCCATGAGCTTTTTCATCTTATTTTCTCCCTCTGTCTTGTTGCGGAGCGACAGTGAGAGAGCAGCTGGGTGACATTTGGCACTTAGGCAAAGTATCCTTCACATTTATACATAATGACATACGTTAGCATTATTAACTACATGAATTTCAGCAGGTCTCGTTGGACACAGACAGCTTCATATACATTTTGTGCCATCAATCATTTACAGAGAGAATACAATACCAGTGTAAAGATTATCATATCTGATGTATTCTATGAATATTTATTGTAAAGGCATGACACAGAAAAATGGCAACAGTATTATTTATTTAATTATTTTGGGCTTTCATCTTCATTTGTATCCTGAAATGAATTTTTGGAAGCACAGAAGGATTGAAAGCAAGCTGCAAAATGACGAAGAAAAGTAAAAATATAATTATGGAAATAACAGACAGTTTCTAAGCTTCAGGCAGATTGCTTAGTGGAGTTTCTAAAACTGAGCTCTCAGAAGTAAAGACTTGGAAACTCTGCTCTGACTTGTTGGAGTCCAGGGGACTCCTCTGACTGCGCTGGAGGGTCTGAGATCCTGGCAGGGGGTCGGAGACCCCCCTGCACAGAGCCCCAGAGAGACACTGTCCTGGATCTCAGTCCATGGAAGAGCTTTCAGCTTGTGAAATGAATTACAAGTCACGAGAATGTAACAAAAATAATAGTTAGTAATAGAAATTAAATGATCACAGGGTGCAAACGTAGAATATTAGAGTTTTTAGAAAGAAGTCAGAAGAAGAAACCTGGAGGACCAGGGTGTGGTCCTTGTCCTTTTTGTCCTTCTTCTTGTCATCCATTTTTTCTGCTGTGGTGGCTCACAGGGTTTGGTGTAGGATACAGGTGACATGTCTACATTAGTAGTAGGTATTGGTGTTTAATGGTAAATAAAAGATACATAAAACGTTGTATAAGAGGCTCTGCCCGCCTGTCGTGGGTGGGGGGTCACTTCATGCCCTCGCTGCAACAAGACCTTGGCAGGGCTCAGAAAGAATTTGTAGATAAGAAATAATAAACGACCTAAAGAAAACCTGAAAAGGTGGCTTTTGACTCTTCTTCTGCTTTGGCACCAAGCACTCAGGGAAAAAAGTCTCTCATCTGACACATCTCGGGAATCGCAAATCCGAGACTGACTGACAGAGCAAGTCAGTCATGAAGGCCCAGGAGATCAGAAATAATGTCTAAGGTTTTAGTAGTACAACACTCATAAAATTCTAATCATACTCTGGAGGCAAAGAACAAAAGCTGACTCTGTTTCTCTTACTAAAGGTTACTATGGATGTTTTGTTAAGATCTAGAGGTATCAGTAAGAACAGGAAACTTATCACCAAATATATAAGCAGCTCTTGAGACAACCCCAGACACCCTCTGATCCTGAAGAATATAAGAATACAAGAAGAGAAATAAAATTAAAACCCCACAGATTTTCTTTTTTTGGATCAAGCTTTAATCATAAAAATATAGTTCTATACCAACTATTGGAATGCATCTGCTAATGAAACTTTTGCTTTGATCACAAAAATTCAAGCAAATGAAAATTTCTCATGAACTGAGTTATTTTCTATGCCAAAAATTTATGTGACTGACACAACATTCCCTTCATCACAAAAGCATGCTAAAAACTGGAGTCATATCATGTGGCTGTGCTCAGTGTGACATACTGTGAAACATATCCATGTTGAGCACAAAGTGCTGAAAATGTGATTTCTTTTTAACTACAGATCACCATAGAATTCCCTTAAGTATTATTCCTCTACTGCTGCACAAAATTCATGATCAGCTCAGCTGTAGGTTGGTTCTGATTAGCCAGCGCCAAGCAGTTATCACCTTTCTTATCTTAGTCATCATCCTGTGAAAGAGTTTGAACATCATTTTGTGATGAGCTGAGAAAATGCTGAAATCTAGGAAATTAAATTCTCATTTTAAAAGGCAGAAAAGAACAAAAATACACATGGAATAGCTTTCAATCTGTTCCTGGTTGGAAGTGTATTATGAACTAAAACAAAGTAAATACTAAAGAGGATAAGAAACTGTTCATATTTAGAGCTGACATTTTCAATTTTCTTGGCAGCAAAATGGGAGCCCTGATTCATCCATTGAAGTTCTTTTAACAGGTCTCATGTTATAACAGCTACACACAGAGGCAAATAGACTGTCACATAAAACATTAAGGTCTTTGTCAAATTTATGAATTTTTCCTTCCAGAACCACCATCCTTTTATCAGATTTACAGAGACTAAGCTCTAGGCCATTACATAATGTTGTGTTTACTCTCCAGCTAAGAGATGGCTCTACCTGACCATATCAGGACACATTCTGTGTAGTAAAAATCAATACTTAGAAGTGTCAAAAATGGATAGCTTGATTAAGCATCAAATATATGAATAACATAAAGTATTTGGGGAGAAGTTTCAGTCTGGGGGGTGATCCCACAAGCCTTAATAGAAATATCATTCCCTGTTCAGAAGTGTATTTAAAGAAAGAATATTTTGCACCAACTGTGACCATACAAGAAATCAAAGACTAACAGCTAAAATCTTAGCTTGTTGAACCAGGTGGATCAGAACAAAAGTATGTGTACTTTTAAGAGTTGTCTTTTTTTGTTTCAGGACAACTATATCAGCAGGGTCCTCTGTACATAATCTGCAATACATTATAATTTTGAAATTAATGTTTATTCAGCTTGTGATCTCAGGCTATCTGGGCTTATGTTCCATGGGAACTGAGAGAAGCAATTCCTCCCCAAAGGGGCTAGAGCCACAACAAAAAATTGCAGAGGAAGTGGTTTGTTCCTGGCTATACTGCACAGGCTAATCCTAGAAGGAAATATGTGATATCGTTTAGACAGTTGTTTTGTTACAATTAATATTATCAGGATATTTTTGATATGCATAACAAAGGGGAAAGGTATGCCTGAAATTAATTTCTTCTAAACTTTATAGCCATATACTTCCCTAATTAAGCTTCTGAAACAACATACCTTTTTTTGTGTGTATTTATGTGTAGTTTGATGGCTCATAATTGTTTAACTTTGCCCCCAAATGGTACCATAGTGCCTCTCTGTAAATTAAGAATTCCCTGTGTGCAGCTTCAGTGGAGATGTATTCTTCTTTCTACAGGAAGGACCTGATGATGATTAATCCTAAAACTTACTGAATTGCATCAGTGGGCTGGTCTAGTCTTTTTCTATTAGGATTTCTATTATTGAATATCAGAGCTTATTTAGGAAGATATATAGAAGTTTTATTATAATTTTACATTGATTATGGTCTATTCTACAGACCATTCTACTTCACAGTCTATCTCTGAAACCTCTCCAAACATAAAGTGACTGTGAGATGGGGAAACAGACTGTTTCTTTTGCATTAAGCAGAGTCTTCTGATGATTTTATATAAATTCTCTGTATTTCATGCAGTGGTTTAAAGGAGTGACAGCAATATGTGATGTATATTACATGGGGTTTCGATATTTCTTCCAGAAAGCATCTTTAAGCACTCTGTAAATTGTCTTGGTTTAGAATTTCCCAGATATCACAGAGGCAAAAATATTTTGATTACAGTATATTAGGAAATGTGGTTTCACAAACATTTCACAAGCTGAGTACAAGTTGTAAGGCTACACTTACATAGTGAGGACATCACAAGCCATGACATAATATAATTTAAAATGTCAGTCAAAAGTCTGTTGCTGATAATTTTATTTCAAATACGAAAAGGATTATATCTTGTGCCCCCATTTTAAACCCCTCTGTGCCACATCCCCATGTCTTCATCAAATGTGTAAATGACTTGCACTCCCAATATAGATTTCAAGATTTTTTTAAAAGCCTGTTGATCCTTTTTTGCTCCTTTACTTCTAACTTCGTAAAATCACTATTTTCTGTTTGTCATTCCTGCTGGTTTTGGTTGGGATAGAGTTAATTTACTTCACAGTAGCTGATATAGGGGCTGGGTTTGGATTTGTGCTGAACAAATTATCAGCAACAGGGTTGATAATACAGAGATGTTTTTGTTATTGCTGACCAGGAATTACAGAGACACAAGGCCCTTTCTTCTTTTCTTACAGCCATGCTGTCACAGAGGTTGTGAGTGCATGGGAGGTTGGGAGGAGACTCAGCCAGGACAGGTGACCCAAACTGACCAAAAGGGTACTCCAGACTATATGACACCATGCTCAGTTTATGAAGTGAGGAGAAGAAGGAGTCCAAATAAAAAACTCATTGGTATCTTACTAATGCCAAAAAATATGTTATCATTTGTCTAAGGAAGCACAACTGATTGAATATCTTTCTGTGCAAGTGTTGGAGAAGAAGAATGTTCATATTAGCACATTATTTTGGCCTGTTCAGTAATTATTTTTAGTTTGAGGACAAAAAAAGTTAAAAACCTAAATCTGATGTTTTTAAGAGTTAATGTAATAATTTAATGGATTCTCTTCACAGCAAAGAAAAACAATTTACCTGCCCTGGAAATTATTTCTAACCTATTTTCAAGGACCTGTGATCAGTAATAAATATTGAAATACTTTAAAAAAATATAAAAATGAATAATTCTTCAAAGTATTAAGGAAATAACTGTCAGGAACATTATTAAGGACATAATTGTCAGGAACATTTCCAGCTTACCTACACTAATAGGCAGCTGTTCTATATATTTACTAAATATAGAAAATATGTATTGGTATGACAGATGACTCTCTACTTGTTCTGACAGGTAAATTTGACTATGCAACTGAAGGGAATACACAATTCTCATTGCTCACTCATGTTTCAATAATATGGGTGGTCAATAACTCATATCTCATACCTTTTACTAAAGTGAAAATGTGAAATGTCTGGAGAAAAATGATAAGACATAGATTTAATGAAGGGATTGACTGAAAGAGTTTTCTCAGAAGAAAAAAACCCAGGTGATTATTGGTGGCAGTCTGAGATACTCATGGAGCTGATCATATCAGAAAATTGATAGACAGTGATTGTTCAACACTTATTCCTGTACTGGTAGTGTAAATATCACAAGAAACTAAGAGAAAGTAATTCCAAAGCATGTGAATGAAAATTACATTGCATGCAACCTTTAGCTGATCTGCTGGACCCTTGCTATGGAAAGCTGTGAACACTAAACCTTTGTCGTTGTTGGACACAACAAAAGATGAAAGATTCCAAGGTTTTCAGAAGGCAAAGAGGGCTTTATTCTACTTTTATAAAGTGTTCCAATCAGACTTAACATGATTAGTGGACAGGAATGACACCTCCCCAATCCCATTGGCTAAACTAGAGAAACAGCTAAAATGTTTTGAGGACTAAGAGCAAAACACTACCTGGAGATTGTTTTGAAACCAAGATAGTTGTTTGCCGTTATTCGTTTTGAGAAAAGGCTCTCTCAAGAAATTTTCCCTTGGGATAAGTTAGCAGCTGCTAGCAGGCTAAAATTCTCTCAGGCCCAGGAATATCAGGCCCACAAACACTGGCATAAATTCAGAAGGGGAAAGAAAAAAATTATGGCTATTGAACTAGTTCAGAAAATTCTTGAGGTGTAAATTGCCAAACGGTAAGAGAATACAGTGGGGGTACTACTTGTACTTGTTCTCCTCTGTAAATTTTCTCAGAGCTTTCACTATTTAAGGGAAGATACTCATTAGATCTTTGGTCCATTTTATACTTACTTTCCCTTAGACTAATTACAATCAATATAGATTTCCTTCTTCGTTTGGATAAAGTTCAGATCATTTCTGTGCTCGGTGAATAATAACTTTGTTTTTTTAATAACGATTAATTTTGTATACATGTGGACACAAAATTAATATGGAATTAATTCTGTGCAATATGATCCCACTGATAAATATTAATTGCCTTCAACTATCTTCCTGTATTTAATGCCATATAGGATACAGCTTGCAGAAAAAGGCCCAGATGCTATACTGCTTTCGTGGTCTTGATGTCTTACTGAAGTATGTCATATATCTGCTGTCAGTCCTTTGACCAGTTTCTCACAGTAGAAAATTTTGTTCCTTTTACAGTTGTAAATGAAGGCCATTAACATTTGCTTTTATGTGTACGTGTTCTAAAGGAACTTATGGCTAAATTCCAGATACACTGAGAAATATTTTTAAATTATATCATGCTAGCAGTGGACCAAGAGTTGACTGTGGAAGAAGAGAGAGCAGGAAATGCATGAAAACAAAAAATAAGCACTTGATCTCAAATAAGAGAACAAAAATTTGAAGATAAAAGAAAAAATAAATAAAATGCAGACTTCCTTATCAAAGATAGATCATAACAGGGCAACTCATAAAATGTTATTAGATAACTACTTTTGTACAAAGAAGAAATATTAACAGTTTTAGGACTTCTATGAATTATTGTGGGTTGTCTCCATCCAGCAACTAAGCACCCACACAGAGTAACTCATTCAGTCACTCCCTCAGTCACTCACTTTACCTCTTCCCTTAGTGGGAAGGGGCAGAATAGATAGCACAAAAGTGTAGAAAAAGCATTCCTGATTTGAGATAAAGTAGTTTAATAAGTGAAGCAAATGGGAGGTGGAGGGAGGTGGTGTAAAGGCACTCAACACCTCCTGCATGAAAATTGATGTCCAGCCAGGATGAGTAATGGCTACCTTGGAAGAAAGTCCCAACTCTCCCAGCAGTTGTCCCTCAGCAAGTTCAGGTCAGCTCTCTTAGGTCAGCTCTTCTGTCTGTGTTGCCTCTCAGCTTCTCACCTGCTCACCCTGGGAGGCAGGCAGACAGCCACAGGAAGCCATGACCACGGGCTAGCACTGCACAGTGTTAGATGACACGTGGGTGCCTTACCCACACTCAGTCAAAAATCCAAATCACAGCATCCAAAGGGTTTCTATGAAAAATGGTCCTCTTCATCCCAGCCAAACCCCAGCCAGGCCAAGTACAGCCATGGTTCACAGGAAAATATAATTAAAACCAGGAATGCATAGGAACTAAAATTGAACAAATACTTTTCTCTGAGGAAAGGGAAATAAATTACACTGAAGGTCGGTGTCATCTTGAAAGGAGATGAGTGATAGGCAGGTGTAGGTATGGTGACTCATAGCTGAGTAAGCTAGTAATGACCTTGGAACACTAATGAAAATGTGGGAAACACCTTTGAAACAGAGAATATTCCCTCAGAGAGGAGAAAGCAAGGCAAACCAAGGCAAAGCAGAACAAGGCTAAGGGATCCAAATTACATTGCTGATTCAGGGTAATAAAAATAGATGTAATGTGAACTCTGTCACATTAAGCAACTAAAACACCTCAGTCAATTTAATCAAGCAAACTGAATTTCTGTCCATAAACGTAACAGCACGATGAACAGAAGGGAGGATAAAATCCCTTTGTCTGATTATCTGTCCCTAGGTTATCTGTGCTAAGAACTTGTTGCTGGAACATGTATTAAAACTAATAATAATCATAATAGCCCATCCATAACATATATATACCTATAAAGCTCTGGGACAATCTTTCAGGAGGATGGTTATGAAACACAAAGAAACGGAACTACTTTTAAGTGGTTACATAAATTACAATGAAATTCTATGAATTACAATGAAAACTACATAACAAGCAAATAGAAACAATAGTTTCAACAACTGGGGAATACAATTACATTTCTTCTTTCGGAGCTTTATTCTCAGATATTACAAATAAATATATTTTTGATAATGCTAAGTAATATGTGTAAATTGCTGTGTAAATCAAAAGAATTACTTACAGTGCCTACTTTAACAATTTCTCCTGAAAATAGCTTTTTTAATGAAAAGAAGACTAAGTAATTATTTTCCCACATATCTGCACTATCTTTTGTTCATGCAAATCGAAACAGTGATTATTGCTTCCTGTCTAGCCTCTCACCTCTCATCACTCATTTAGTGATGTGCTAACAAAATCTTTCACTTCATAATGCAACTTATCTCTTTTTTTCTCCTAAAACAGCAACCATAGTGTTCACATTACCTAAAATGCCAACAAATTTATTGGATTTTTTTGTTCTGGCTGCAAGTACATATTCTTTCAATGTCACTTGCAATATTATAGCCAAATAGGAGGACCTTCCTGTTGCAAACCAACAGCTCATTTAAGTCAGCTTGTTTGGCATAATTTTTACCTGAGTTTATGTTCTTTAGTTCAGAGAGACAACTTTGTTTTTTTGCTTATGCAATAATATAATCACTGTTAGATATGATTAAATAGATATGATACATTTTATGTAATTTGCAGTCAAAAAGTCATTAAAATATATTTCTGTTAAAAAAACCCCTTACAAAATAGTGAGTATTAACACAGAAGAAAGAGTGGATCTTTCTTTTGATTTAACCTCTTTCTCATTTCCATACAAAATATCCCAATTTATCTAAAATTAGTTCTGTCAGAATTGTTGTTACTATTTGTGACTCACAAAAGTTAATCTGTCAAGATTAAGTAAATGTTTAAAGGTGGAATATATTCTTAACCTGATTCAGTACCTTATATGGTTCTTTAATATTTGTCAAAGCCAGAGCGGTATTAAGACTGAAATAAACCTTCTGTTTTGCTACAGAGCACAGTAACAGCATCATGGAAATTTTGTTTGATTAATTATGAGCTATTTTCTCTGAATTAAATATATTCCAATATATTAGTTTATTATGCTATGAGATCTAACTCTTGTAATCACACAAACATTTCAAAATTTTTAATTTTCCTATGAAAGAAAAGTTTATGAACCAATGCCTGAATATATTTTGTACAATATGATGCAAAATATAGAGAAATCTTCTATAACTGTTGATAGATGAAGTCTTGTATCTAGGCAAATGACTTGAAGCTTTAATGAAAAATGAGATGAACAATTATGTCAACCTTTTAGTCTTGGTACCTTCTGCTCTGGAGGGTTTTTTTATGTCAAAGGCTGTCACCAGTTATTCAAGCTGAAATTTCAAGGGCAGCCATTGCAAACAACCAGGCAACATCCAGGGAGAAAAACAGTTCTCAAATAGTACAGAGTAATACATAAAATTAATCTTCTGCATAGATCTCCTGTTACCATACTTTCATTATTTACTCTACAAATTCTTCTGCTTTAAATTCGTACAATTGATCTGCATGTGCTCCTGAGAGTCATGAACAAAAAATATATACATTTTAGGAAACCAGTGATCAATATGGGGTAACAATGAGAAAGGTAATAGATATTTTCTTTGATTTTTTAAGTTGAATACTTATAGTATGCTTATTATAAATAAAATATATAAACATTAGACATTACTGAAAAAGACAGTGTGCAATTCAGGATAAGTGACTGAGGTATTTGGTTACTGTGAATCAAGTTTGCTTGAATGTAGTCAGATGACAATTTTCTTGAACAGGGAATCTGGATGCTAAGAGGATTTTATTTTATTGTCCTTTTAAGAGAAACGTGAAAAAAAAATTGTTTCCACAAGAAAAAAAATCAGATAAACAGAATAACATTACAGTAACAAGACTTCTGATTTACATTGATGTGTTCACAAAACCAATATAAATTATAGATTATCCAGTAATTTCTTGGAGTGAATTGGTGAAAAAACAGTAGAGAGAAACAGGCTCTCCATTAGATTCTGACAAGAAGGAAGATTTCCACTGTGTCAAAGGTGAAGCATGTAACTGTAAATGTAGAATGAAAGAGTTTTTCATTCTCAGGAAGGGAAAGAAGACCTATAGTAGTTGTAGATTTGGACAGTATATTTATCAGTAGACAAACAATAACAAATTATATGAAATCCTTTGAGAATGAAATAATATAGCAAAAGAGTATGTTTAAATGACATCTTTTAAAATAATGTTATTATTAGGCATGCAAGTTAGGTGATTAGAAAAGCTGAAGAGAAGGCAGATAAGTGCAGGAAAAGGACAATGCTTAAATTGTGTGCTCTCAATTGACCTGAGACTTGACATAGAGACATATAAAATGTGAAAATGGTTTCACATTCTTGGAGTTTACTATATAAGAATTTCTATAATGTGTGGAAGTTAGAAGGACAAGACTCAAAGAGTTACAATGAATTGAATGTAAGGCAGTAAAAGGAAAATGTTCTCAAAGTACAGTTTTATGAGTGGAAGACGTATCATGCCTAACGGATACTAAAAACTAAAAATGGCCCATATGAAGTTTATAATGTCATTTAGTATCAGTATGCACTGTAAAATAAATGCCAATAGAACAGCAAAAGCTTGTAATCATCCAAGTAGGAAAAATTAATGTTGTTGAAATGTTTACATGTGATTAACTTAAAATGAGAAAAAGAATTAATTTTTAAAACTTGTTAGATACATTTCTTTAGTTAATAAGCCTAATAAAGGTCATTCTTGTGTAGTGAGAGATCTGTCTAAAGCAAATTAAAGCCACTTGGCTTTTAAGTTTAGGTGGGGTTATTGAAGATAAATAAAGCATGAAAATATTGTCCAACTTATGATGAAGGTGAAATGGGACCAAAGGAAACGCAGAGCAGATATTTGAATTTCCTGTACATGGCAAATTAATAAACGCACATTCCTCAGCAGACAATTTTTAAAATCCAAGTTAAATAATTATAGAATTTAGAAATTTCAAGAAAAAAGGCTAGTCAAATGAGCTTATTTACTTACCTTATTTGCTAAGATAATTTATTCATTTACAGCATATCTGATTGAATATAATATTCTTATATATAATAAAGGGAATCTCAGACTATACAAAATAATGGAAGGGATAATGAAGACCTCATTGAAATATTCCCAAAAAGGAACATTTTACAAAGATCCATATTCTATGTTCTATAAATATTCCATATTTAGTGGGTACTTTTGGGAACTCTTTTGGATTTACTGTTTAATGTTCTCATTAGAAGCTTGATGCAGTACAGAATATCCATGTTCAAAGCTGGGAATGATCCTCTGGAAAATGAATAGGGGAAGAGGAAGGGAGAATGTGAGGGCTGCAAGTACTCTTATTACTAAAATAATTTGGTCAAGTAAGTAAAATTTCTAAAAAAAATCAAAAATCTAGCTAAGGATTTGTGCAGAGTCTGAAGTTGCAGTTTGATAGCAAAAATGTCTCATAGGGAAGACTGGATAAGCATCATCATCACGTAAGGTCTTGTGACAATACAGAAGTGTAGGGTGAATATCAATTACCAATTAACTATGTTCTTAAGGAAAAAAGATCAAGAAAAAAGAGAAAAAATAAATGGCTAGGGAATAGTTCTTTCAGACTCTCAAAGTAATGTTCTATTCTGTCCCAAAAAGATCTTAAGTGAAGTACTTACCTATTCAGAACAACATGTCAACAAAGATACAGATCAAATAAAAAATATGAAGTAGTTCAACTACTGTGATTAGAAATCAAGAAGAAAGGTCTGCTAAACAGAAAGATTTGTCACTTAGCTTTGAAAACAGAAGGCTGAAGAAAGAAAAAATGTAGTTTTTAAATATGGTAATGTTTGCCAGAAAAGAAGGTGACAATCTTTCAGATGTGCTTTTTTAAACCAGCATAAGAAACAATTACTTCAGAAAAGGAGATTTTGGACAGAATTGTGTAGTACATTGTTTAAAAAAGCTTTAGTACATATATTTTAGATTTTTAAAGAATGTGTATATATCGTTCTGACTGAAGAATATGGAACTGAGTTTCTGCTGTGTTTCATCTCCAATCACCTATAACATGATAATGATATGCAATCATAAACATAGAAGCAGAGGGAAAAAATGACAATTTAAAAAACAACAAGTACTTTGTCCCAGTAAAAAATTTTATCAAATCAAATTCAGAAAGCATGGACCCCTGAGTAAGGCTGGCTGGGCTAGAAATATAGGGAGAGCATGAACTAACCTTCCTGTTAAATTGGATTAAGTATTAATGCTCAAGTTAACAAAGATGTGACTCGTTACTCACTTCTAGACTGCTAATCCATGCACCTTTTTTGTCTGCCATATAATATTTATCAAAAAAAAGTCTTCTATAAAGAAAAATTTCCTTTATTTTCAATTCTATAAAGAAAAATTTCCTTTATTTTCAATTCTAAATAAGATTTTTTTAATACTGATATTTTATCTATTAAAAAAATATTTACATTTACAGTAAAATTCCTATGAAATAAAATTTCAGTGAATTCACTTTATAGCATCCAATCAGAGTAGGACCTTAACCTTGAGTTAAATTTTTAAATTTGTGAAATCTTACATTTTGACAAATATTTGAGTTTTTTCTTCTTTCTTTAATTTTTTTTCTGTATAGAATCAAATGTTAAGTGATAATAACTATCCAAAACCAGAAAACTATGAAAAGATATTTGTCATCAAGAAAAAAAGAAAAATCATGACATGTTCAAAAAATAAATACAATCAAATAAAGTATTTCCTTCTTCTGTGTCATAAAGCAGCAGTACATGATTATGTATTCATAATTCACTTTCCTTCTAAATGCATGTAGCACTCACTTTGTTTTACTAGTTAAATAAAATTGCTTTAGACCTGAAAAATATGGAACAAGACATTCATTAACTTACTTCATCATTCAAATGTCTTTCAAGATACCCCTTTTTTGCTTAAAAAAGCAAAATTTAATTTCAGTTAATTTTTTTTTCAATAGAAAGTATGGAATCCTTCTCATTTTTAGGAAATATTTGCAGAACAAATATTATTCTTTTTTCAAAATTACACCCTAACACCTGTGGCCCTACCAGATCATCCTCCAACTCCCTCTTAATTTCTTGGCAAAACAAGACAAAGCAAAGCAAAAGGAATGAAGGTATTTTGAGAGGCAGAGGAAGAATGTAGTGTGGTTTTAGAATAACCTACCTGGAATTAAACTTAATATTATTGCTGTATCTTGAAATAAAATTCAGAGAAGAGATACTCATGAAAATAGCTAATCAAAAATCTGTGCATGAAAAAGATGCTTAAACCTAAGGTACTTATTGGCTTCAGCAATGGCATTTTTCTTAATTGAATGATGCAGATCACTTTTCAAAATGAAATTTGGTTGTGATGTGTTTCAAAATGTTATTTCCAAATTTATGGAGAGTTTGGTTTTGTTTTCTGTATTTTCTAATTCCCAAATATTTCTTTAATTTTGCAAGCAAAATGCTGTCCTCCACCATTCCACACATTCGAAGAACCCGCCTTCGTCCAAGTACGAGAAAGGAAGGAATCGAACCCCCACC
>WAAE01017237.1:0-17399 GCA_013400495.1 Nicator chloris
GGCAGGATCATGTCCCTCATCCTTCTTGCGATGTTTTTCCTAATGCACCCCAGGATACCACTGGCTTATTTTGCCACAAGTGTGCATTGCCAATTGATGATCAGCTTGGCATGCACCATCACCCCCAGGGCCTTTTCTGCCAAGCTGCCTTCCAGCTGGTCAGCCTCTGGCTCGTACTGGTGCATGGGATAGTTTACCCCAGGTTCAGGACCTTTCATTCATCTTTGTTGAACTTCATGAGGATGCTGCCAGCCCCTTTCTCCAGCCTTCTCGTATTCCTTCCTGATGTCAGTAGAACACTCTGATATGTCATGTACCACCATTCGTCCCATTTATTATCATCTGCAAAGTTTCTCAGGGTGCACTTTGTTCCAGCATCCAGGTCATTAAGGAAAATATTATACAGTATTGGCTTCATTATTGATACCTGGGGTATCAGTCAAGTCTCACTAGCCACTCGCCTTCAACTGGACTGCACTGATCACAACAACTGGGCCCAGCCCTTGAACTGGTTTTCAACCAGCCTCACTATCCACTGACCAAATGCCCTTTTTCAGATGCTCTGTGAGAATGACATGGGAGACAGCCAAATGCTTTACTGAAGGTAAGGTAAAAAACACCCAGTGTCCCCACCCCTTTGTCAACCAAGCCAGTCACCTTTTTGTAGAAGGCTTTATGTTGATTATGCATGACGTTTTCTTCAAAAATCTGTGCTGACTGCCCCCAATAAACCTTGTATTCTTTCTGTTCTTAGAAATGGTTCCTTCCCAGGCACTGAGATGAGGCTCACCAGCCTGTATTCCCATGGATGCTTATTTCTTGTTTTTCTTGAAGGTAGGAGGGAAATTTGTTCTCTTCCAGTCTTCTGGAACATCTCCCAGTTGTCACAACTTTTCAAAGGTGCTTGATGTTGGCCTTGCAGAGGTATCAGCCCATTCTCTCAGCATTTGTGGGTACAAACCCATCAGGTCCATGGACTTAAGTTTGTCCATCCTAAACCTGGTCTTCCTCCACAAAGAGTAAGTCTTGCTTATTCCAGGTCCCTGGTCTGAGGGGCCTCAGGCTCCTGAAGCCCAGTTTTACTGGCCAAGACTAAAGCAATAAGGTGTTCAGTACCTCAGCCTGTTCCATGTTACTTATCCCTCATTTTCCTGCCCCATTCAGCAGTAGGCCCACATTTTCCCTAGTCTTCCTTTTGCTGTTTAGGTACTTTATTGCCCTTGCTGTTTACTTTCACAAATAAATCTACACGTGATTTTTAAAGCTTACTAAGATCTGTAGTTATTTTCCTCATAGGCTGGAAAGGAAGCTTTTTCTTTACTTTTTAATCCTGGGACACACTCAGGAGAAGGTCTTCCATGCCAACAAAATTTGTGAGCCTCTTGCAATGTATGGGCCTCATGTGAGACAAGATTCCTGCTAGGTTAGAAGTATGGTAGGGTAATAAAAAGTTACTATTTGAGAATCCTGGGGTTACCCAACAGTGGAACATGAGATCACATAGTTTGCACAAAGGCTCTCAGTGGGATTTAATGGAATGAAAACGATGTAGCATGTGCTGTCAATTTTTGACTGCATAGTAAAGTCCAGGAAGCATGATTAATTTTACCGGCAAAGAAAACTACGGATAAAGAACTAAAAGTACAAAAAATGCTTCAGACGACTGAAGGGCACATGGGGAAACAAGAATGATAGGTAAGAGTTACTGAAGTTAGGACACATAGCTTCATTATGCTATCCTCATGAAAAAATACAGCAAGATCATTAGCAGCCAGCAGGGATAAGTATCTCAGTTTTATTACTCACAAGAAACATTCAAAATATGGGAACATATGCTTTGAAATGTCAGTGCCTCATTCTGACCTCTTCTTGGGCTGTCATAATTTGTTACTCTTATATCCTAATACATTTTAATTTCTACCATCTTCTTGAAACCTCCTACAGCACAACACTTGCAACAAAATCGTGAAATGTAGATGGTGTCAAAGCATCTCACACCAAATCCCAAATATGCTGTTCTAATGAAATTTAGGACTGTAATATAATGCATAGGCATGGGTTTTATTTCCGTCTTACAACTATGAACAGGATTAAGAGTGATAGGATGCCCACTGGCCATTCTAGTGCTGTTGCTGCAGTAGCCTTATGCTGTGGAGCTCTCCAAGAATGTGTCCTAGGTGCAAGTGTTCAAACCAAGCATTTAAAATGGCTCCATTTCCCACTAAGGTGTTGTCTAAGGTGTGCCAATGCTGCACTTTAAACAGAACCTCCTCTGTCATGACATTTAACCCACAAACTAGTGGGGTATTCTTCTCTTGTGTGAGACATACATCCCACTGCAGTACAGCACTTTGAGGTGGTCAGCTGACACTCATTTCACCATGCCAGCATGCTGGAGCAAGCTGACAGGCATGGTGCACTGGCAGGGCAGAGGAGAGCTTGGAGGAACAGAGCAGTGATGAACAGCTGTCACACCAAGCACCCAGCTCATCTTACAGACTCTGATCACAGGTGGAGTCTGCAATAAGATCTGTAACCTGTATATAGGTACCTGATGTTTTCCAGATGCTGATTGTGCAAACACTTCCCAACTACAATTGAAAGGATGAGCTCTCTCTTCTTTTCAGTTCCTAGTATATAACATTCACATATAACCTGATTTTTATTCTGACAATAGAGTTTTAAATAGAAAATTCTACAGGTAAAAGGGGCAACCTTGTTGGATAATTATAAAAGGTTAAATTCACCTTTGAGAAATTAGTAGATCCAGAATAACCTTTTTTTTTTTTTGCCACCTGCACCTCCTTCCTCCTTTACCCTCTCCTTTCTTTTTTTATATTTACATCTTGGTACACTATAGATATGGTTAGCTTTTTAATAGCAATAGATAAATCTAGTTCACCAAGTTATCTCATACTGTAAGGCAGAGCCATTTTTTTTTGTGCATAGCAATAAGAATAGCTTCACACATAAAAATCAGGTCTCTTCTTTCCTCTCTTCAGTGAAGGAAGAAAGAGCTCACTTGGCTACCCTCTGCTTTGAAGAAAGATTGAGACTTACATTAGAGCACACCACACAGATAATAGTGAACAGAGATAGGTGAGTATCCTAAAACCACATCACATTATGAGCATATTCAGTTACCATAACCCCTTTGCAATGTTTGCTAGATATAGGGTAAGACACTGGAATGGAAGGCTGAGAGGTAGCCATAGAACCTGAAAAGTGTAAAAAATGTACTAAAGGATTCTGCATTAAGTGCCCATCATATGTAACTGCAGTACATTTCTATCTTTGCATTAATTTATAGTCTTTCTAAAGAAGCAAGAAGCTGAACAGGCACCATGCCTATAATTACCTTAAGCAAGTGAGATCATGCTAAGTGCTTTACTTGGTGGGGGAAATGAAACTGCCTCCTTTTTTTTTTTTTAACTGTAAAGCAAACTATGATGTAGTGGGGCTTTTTAAGGGACATCTTAAATCTGTAGCATATAAAAGACCCCGTACAGAGGAACAACCTCAAATAACTTCTCTCCTGGGGACGGATTAGATCAGACAGACTAAAGAAGCAAAAGAAAAACCAAACCAACATGCCTTGGTACCATCTTAGCAGTGCTGGAGGAAGAGGAGGCTAACAACTGATCTTGAGATAGACTCAGGTGTGGTGAAAAGCCACTTTTACCTGCAAGGGATTTTCTGCAGGGTGAAACTGGGCAGGCAAGCTCTAAGTGTGCACACATGAATCCTTCACCTGCCCCCAATATTAGGAAGCCAGTTAGCCAGAAGACAATATAGCATAACTTTCATGGATGCCCCATTTCTCTCATCATGAAGGATTTATCTTTTTTTTGGTGGAAGGATAATGATTAGATCCCAATGGATTTGGGTGGTACTGCAGGAATCGATACCAGGACAACAGATGGCACTACCTCTAGATAAATTTTGTGCTCTTTCATTCAAATCTTCAGAGTGATGCTTGGAAGTTGTTTCCTACCATATATCAGCTGGACCTTGGCCTCTTACCTGAAAATTGGCAGCAAAATGTTGAGGCCAGTACTAATGTAAATGAATACCTTCCATTTTAGAGGACAGGACCATTTCTTCAGCCTAAGAGGTTTTCTCACTGACATTTCCTGTGATTCTCCTGTTTAATGATCAAATGAATAAGGGATAATGCAAAACAACTACCTTTATATCTTCTCTTATAAACACAGTCTCTGATTTCCCCAGATTTCAGCACACGTACAGAAGCTAAGAGACGAAACTTAGGAAGAAAGAAACAAAAAATTGTCTGCATATGAAAAAAGCCAGTGGAATTGTTTAAGGAAAAACTGTGAAAATCTGTTGGGAACATAGGAAACCTCCTCATCAGTGAAGTTCACACTCTCAGTGCAATGACTAAACCACTGTTCTCCCAAAGTTTGAAACTACACGAGTCCTAACTCTAATTGATTTCTCTGATTTATGCCTAAATGGCCCACTTCTCCTTTATTATTAAACCCCGCAAGCAATTTGCTATTTCTCTGCAATAGAACTAATTTAAACATGCTGTCAAGTGGATTTGCCAGAAAATTATAAGTAGAATTTACATAGAATAGAAGAACTTGTTTTATAAGTAGGAGAAGTTATTGAAGTGCTAAAAAGCTTTTTTAAAAAACACAGCTTTATGACTACACAATAAAGGGCAATGAATCAGTTATTCCTTTGGAAAGTTGTCTCAGAAAACTTCCTGCAGGTAACAGCTCAGTGTTCAAAAGCAGACAAAAAAGGCAGTAAGAATGCTAACACTTCTTATAGAATGAAGTAAGAATCAAAGATTTTGAAAGCAACGGTTGCCACTACAGATATGGATGTTGCCTCACGTTTGAATACAGCATGTAATTCTTCCTATCTCATCTCAAAGAATAAGAGGCAAACACAGTTTTGGAAGAGGACAGCTAAGGGCTAGTAAAAGACAAGCTTTTAACTGCGTGATAAACTGGCACCAGCAATGAATAGGCATTGTTCTTGCAGTACAGAGGTAAAATTAATTCATTGCCACCACCAGGTAGCAGGGCCAAAACAAAAGGAAGTCCTTCCTTGTGTTTTTCCACTACAGAGATCACTACCTTTAGTTTTTAGGGCAAGACAGGGGAATATAAAGCAGAAGAGAGTTCAAAGCAGAGTAGAAAAATTACAAGCAAGATAAACATGACTGCACCCTCTCGGTCAAGAATTTCTTAAACTACTGATGTTTGGAAAGTAGACCAAGAAAATATTATCCTGCAGTTATCCTAGGCATGATGGATGGGATGGATGGATGCCATGATGGATGCCATGAAACTGCAGAACTTAGGCAGTTCTGGTTTTGATGGTGCCCTTTTAAGAAAGCTATTACCAGGGAACAGCAAGAATGGGCTCCTCTGCAAGGGAAGAGTTCCTTCCCTAGAAGCTAAAGTGAATCAAAGCAGGCAGGGCATGAAACTCACTGATAAGTCCCACAATACCAAGCAAGATGAGACATGTCCATCTGCTGCTCTGCACCATCAGCCAATCTGGCAATAAGGCAGGTAGCAGATCAAGCCAGAAGATGAAATCAGTGGGTCAGGTCTTGGATTAGTGAGGCACATTGCCAGACACTGACCAAGCTGCAGTGTAGCTCAAAGATGAGAGGAGAAGCCTGAAAACAAAGAGCTGGAGAGGCCATCGCTTCCCATAACTCTTTCTTACAATGCTCTCTCTGGTACAAGGACAGGCAGCTGCACCAAAATATGACCCTTAGCCCAGGCAACCAAACCACTAAGGCCAGTGAGAGGTGAGAGGCTGCACTCAACTCTGATATTTGTTTGCTTTGCTCTCTCCACCAATACACTGACTGTGCTATGTAAGCTTTCTGATGCATTTCAAGCATAGGAAAAAAATCACTTATTTTTAAGGGTTGAACTCCATTTACCCAAGAATTAGACTTCCTTGTATTCAGTGCACACATTTCTGCTCCACTCTCATTATAACACTGGTTTCAGTAGAACTTTTCACTTCATTTAGAAAGAGCACACTGTGATAGTGGCTGATGTGTTTCCTTTGATCACTTGTAGCCTATTATTACAATATTCTGTACTGTGCGTTGGTGTAACCTTTGAAACACATTCCTTTCAGAAAATTGCCAGAATTCAGTGTAACAAAATTTAGGTCATAATATATGATATTTTGCATTGGTCAAACATATAATTAATTGCTAGTTCAATTCAAGAACAGCAAACACAGGTTGCTGGCTATTTTTTACCCCTGTCTGAGGGATGTATTTTGTTTCAATTACATCTTCAACTGGTAGAAGCAGATCTGTTATTGAGACGATGGCCGCCTCAACAAATCCTTTACTGTGCAATTACATTCATGTTGGCATTCAGATTCAAAACAGAAAAGCATTGTCACACCCAGATTTCATTATGAACTCTGTCTGTCTATTACTATTAGCAACTGCCCTCTTCAAAGAAAGCCATAGAACTAGAGTTTGAGAGATATATGGTTCATTAAATATTTACATTTATTAGAAATTTCCTTGAGTTTTTATGGTGCCAAAATGTTTTCAGCATCTCCTGTTCTTAACAGAACAGCCATCTTAGTTTTAACATGTGAAAATAGCTTTATTCTTTATATGTTCTATGCCCCAATTTTGTCTTTGGCACATTTTTAAAAAGTACAGTGAGGGTTTCCCTTTGGAAACAGAGTAAACTGTGTATTATTTGTACCTTAGCTTCACCTCTCTTCACACTGATTAGACTTTTCTCATGAACAAATAACATCTAACAAGACCTTCTTTTTACCCCAGGAATGTGAAACAAGAATGAGCAGGAACTGCACACAGCTCTATGAAGGTGTTGCTACAGTGATGGAGGAGACAGTTTAGTCACAGGACCTACAGGGCTGAAGGGAAGAAAAACAACCCACTGGAGTTCATTATCTTGGAGACAGCTACCATATCAAAGAGGTTGAGAATAAATTTCTACCTCTTCATATTTGGTAAAGAACTAAAGGCCTTGAAGAAAAGTGTCAATACCATACGTAACATCTTCAGCCTGTAGTATTTGTTGCCTCTTACACAATCTTCAATCACCCCATCTTCCAGAAAGAGTGTAAGACAAGGCCAATTTAGAGTTTCTGAATTGCCTTCTTAGCTATATTGTTCTACAGAAACTTTTGTAAAAGTCCATGGAAACTAGCTGGCAGATCTGGTTACCTAAAAGAAATTATCAGATTTGGTGTGAAAAGGCATCTCACTGGACCAGACTGGAAAGAAATGAGAACAGAAATGTGGAGAGGGAATTGCAGGTAACCTTTGGGAAAAAATGGTTTAATGAATGACTTGAGAAAGAAAAATACACTCTATGACTATAAAGCACCTGTCTAACAAATGATAAAAGAGGTCAACTGTTTATAAGAAGTTTGTATTTTCTTCTCTCCTCTAAAGCAGTCTCAGAAATTTCAGTCACTGAAAATAACTAGTGAGTACCAATCTGCTCAGGATTAGCAGGGATAAAAATGACTTCTGCATTTAAAGTTTTAAATTTAAAATGTGATCAAAGGCCTTTTATATAGACAATACATACTAGCCTGAGGGCAAATCACAAAAAAGAATAGCTACCATTTAAATCAGATTTAGAAATAAAATACGAGAAGTTGTGTACATCACAACATCAGGTAGATTTTTCCACTTTAATAATTTGAGTGAAATACAGTATATACATGCTATATTTCTCATCTATGAACACAGGTTAGGCTGGATATAACAGGAGAGATTGTACAGTACAGATTTGACATGTGTGATTTTTAAATCATAGAGGAGGAATGACTAGAGAATTACATACCTTTTTATCAGTAAATATGAAGATGATGAAATCTGGATATTTTATCATCAACATTACAAAAGTCATCCACAGGTTATCAGCGTTAATTCAAACATAAAAGCATGATGCTTTTGCATGGAGTTATTGCCTAAAAGCACCAAGATCATTATAAAGACAGATGTCTTGCTTAGAGACATTTAATTAGATGAGCTGGCTACATTACTGAATGAGTTACTATTTCTGCTTGATTTGACTAACAAATGGCCTCAGAATGTTCTTAACCACCCATTCTTTTGCAGGTTGCTTTTAGCAAATTCTGCATTCGTTTGTAATTACCAGTGCACTCACTGTTTAACTTTTAAGGCACTAGAACCTGGCCTCTCAATAGGATTGGTGGTAGTAATTGTGAAAATTACAATGGCTGTAATTCCATTTCAAACAAAATCTAGAGAAAGCGATGCTTTGTTTACAATAAATTTTTTGTACAAAGGGTACTTTTGACGACTATCTTCAGGAAAGACAGAATCAGAGAATCACAAAAATCAATTAGATTGGAAAACGTCTCTTATCTAAGTGCTTCTGACAACAAACACTTTTATGATGGAAAGATACCTTCAGCCACTGTAGATACTATTCCCTTAGTAGGAAAGCTTACTGTGTACACATAAAAACTTAGGCAGACAAAGTTGCAAGAATTTTTGGAAAGGCTACCTTGACCCTTGAAGACTATTCTAAATAACATCATTTGTGATAGTTATCTTAATCTTTTATGACTCTTTTTTCAAAGAGGAAACACAACCAAAGTGAAATGGTATAGGCCAAAAACTTGACTTAGTATCACAGAGCTCTACTCTACTACAGCACTTCCTCAGGTTTCAGTAAACCTTTTCAGCCCCATGTCAGGAAAGAAGATAAGGTTAATGGATGATGTATTTTCATAAGCATGTTTCTCAGCTTGGTTATTCTGCCCTTTAAAATATGAAGCAGACTCCCTGAAGTCATATAAATAATAGTTTACCTGAGACCTTCAAAAGGGTGGTTGATGCCCTTGCCTTTGGCTGTATTTTCTTTACTTTGTCAGATAGGAACAAGAAGAATTGCTCTGTGAACAGGTGATTAAAATGAAACAAAACAAAAGAAATCAAAAAAGGAAAAGAAAAAAGTGTCTACCACCACCTGCCCAAGCTTTTTCCATGAATACAAATGAAGCTGATAGAAACTGCAAGAGATGGGCAAGGATGATAAACCACTCAAGCAATGCACCACAAAGGGTAAAGTACAAAATAATGCACTTATTACCACACAACTTTTGTAAGTTTTCTATGGAAGTCATACACTGTTCTGTCAGATGAAGTCAAGACTGGCTTTTAATTTTCGTCTTGACATTTGCCAACTGTTAAGTACTACCAGAAATTAATTATTGGTACTCAACCTTGTTTTGAACTTCAGGAGGGGTAGTTTAGCTTTTATTTGTATAACAAAGTCATAACTCTCATTTTGATTTTTGAGCTTTAATTCTTGCTTTTACTGTTGTTGATGTTAGTTTTACTAAGTGTCTTTCTCTTGGGGAAGATTTTAAAGCTTTTCATAGTATTACAATTCAGTAATTTAGTTCTGCCAACCAGCTTTTCAGGTATGGGTATCAATAGATTTTTTTTCCCAGATTCTCAAGTAAGCAGAAATCAGATTTAAAAAAAAAGAAGTGGTAAAAAACATAACAGAGACTGAAGTCTACTTTAAAAATACATACTGACTCATCTTTCATGAATTACAGCCATCCTGCTTGCCTGTTCCCTACCCTCACACAATCCTATCAAATCGTTGTAAGTCATGTCCTCGGGTGACTTTATGATGCTTGCATCCCCAATCATCTGTTCTGTTTATGTTGGATAAACATTATGTTCTGTACCTTTAAGACTGGTTCCGAGAGCAAAGTGGTGAGAAAGAGAAGTGATGAGTTTGTTTTCAGAAACTGCACTCACTCCTCCACATTCCGCTCCTGGACTGTGTTGTCTGCAGCACGGACAGACAGCGGGACAGAGATCTCCTTTGCTTTTAGTTAGTTTTTAATTAGCTGAGGCAGAGAAGTTCCCTGGACTGTTTCTTTTTGTCTTTTTCTTAGAACTCTTTAAACCTGTTCTGGATGAAAAACCCAGAAAACACCTGGATCTCACACCACTGGGGCCTGACCTCAGCATTTTCCAGCACCGGTGGGACTGATGAGAGACTGGGCGAGCTGAGCTACAACCCATGGCAAGGACTTTCTCAATTTTGCCATCTCTCTTCAGATTGGAGAGATGTTTTATTGTTTCATATTATTCATGTTTTATGCTTGTGGGCACTTTACTTGTTGAATAAACAGTTTTTTCCACTTTTTCTCTAAGGAGATTTTTTCCCAGATGAATCAGGGGAGAAGCCATTTGGGTTTGCTTTCCAGAGGAACCCCATTCAGAGATTTCCTCCCAAATTTGCCCTTAACCAGGACAGTCCCTAGCAACTCTGACATCTGATGCCATTTACATTACAGTAATCCCCAAATTCCTTGGGCAACAAAAGTGATGGAACACGTAGAAGGAGTATCTTCCTGCTAGTACCACCTGCAACAAGTAGTGAGAAAATGACAAATATGTTAAGCTACAAATATCTATATCTACACCATGTTATATATAAGCTACAAATACATTAGTTTTGTAGGTTAAAATGAAAAATCAGCACTTATCTAGTGACTAGATGTGAGTTTTCAATCATGTTTCATAAAAGTTAGGATCCATGAACACAATTTGCTATTGTGCAAAGAACATGACATACTGCAGTTCATATGAATTAATGGAAGATGGGAGTAATTATACAGGGACCATATGAAAACTATGATGAGATCTTTGGGAATCTCAAAATCAACAGCACTAATTTGGTTGAATGTGAAAATATGTAACAGAAGGAACACCTTTTTACAGTAATCAACAAAGCAGAATCTGGATATGCGCCAGTCTAGTAACAGAAAAATTCATTTGCCTAAAGGAAGTGTTTTTTTAAGTTAACAGTCTGAACTGAACATTATTACATTGTTATTGTGGCTTTATTCTTTACTCTGGGATAGTAGTAATTCACATGAAGAAACATTGGAAAGAAAACTTCTATAAATGATGGCAATTTTGTTTAAATCTTTTGTGACATTCATGCAAATACATGACCAATAAAAACACTGCTAAACCTTTTGGGAAAAAAGGTCTGCTGGATTTCAGGAATGTTTTCCACATTTCTAAGCCTCTGTTTTCCAACTGATAGCTCCAACATGGACATGGAGATCACTGTCTTCCCCCGTGGGACTCCTCATTGCAGAGACAACTACAAAGTGGTTCATGATGGAGAGTGCTGCCTATACAAAAAAAGATCCATAAGGACCTTCAGCTCTCAAACTAAACTTGCCTAGTTCTACCAGCTCTGCTTGCAGGACAGGCTGGAGATTAAATCCAGCAGCGAATGGAGCCTGGGCAAGGAGGCTGGGAGTCATAGTTGGATGTTTTGATTAGGAGATACAAAAAGTGCTGACATGGTCTTGGAGTGCCCAGGGCTGTAGCCAGCTGAAAGGCCTGCTTCAGAAGACTTCACTGCTTCCCTGCTGAATCAGACTGGGCCTCTCTGTGCCCCGTTCTCCACTCCAGCATTTTGCTGGCAATCAGCTTAGTTAAGGTACCTGTAGAAAAGAGGAGCTCTGAGGGCAAATGTCTTGGTTCGAAAGACAGGTATCTGCTAGGGAGGGGCAGGGCCTCCCTTAGAATGGAGAATTCAACCCTCCCCTGTCTCCAAATTACTATAATTTTGAAAATTAAGGGGGCTCTCAGACAAAGATATGGGGATAGGAATAACAGTTATTTACTAGTATGTTTAACAAAACAAAACAAAAAAACAACTACCACATTAACAACAAAACAGAACCAAGAACCTTGAGGGCTTTGCTTCACAAAGCCCGGAGCAGTCTCATCTCGGTGTTCCTGCAGGATTCTGAGACCACCAAAGCTGGAACAGTGGGAAATCCTGGGCTGGTGGATGAGATAAATCAGAAGCTCAGAGGTGGTGGCTGGAGAAGCAGAAATGTCCCCAGCAGGCAGGTGTGGGATGTCCCGGCAGGACAGGAGGGTGTGGGGCCACCGTAGCAAAAAGAGCAGCACCGAAGAAGTGGCGGTGGTGGGACAGGGCCGGCCTGGCTCCAGCAGGGCAGGAGGAGGTGAGCTCAGAATTCCTGGGCACATGAGCAGGTGATGGTAGGCTTCCCAGGACTGGAATTGGTGGTGACAGTGAACTGATCTCGCAGCAAGGAAACAGCCTGGCTGTCCTCTCTCCGATGCCGAGAGCAAGAGACAGCCTAGCTGCCCCCAGCCCCGTTGTTTCCCTGCCCCTAAAACTTGAGTTATCTTCCTCCTCCCAACTTTTGGCCACCCCTTTGTTTTGGCCAAGCACCCATAAGCACCCAGTAGTTAGCCTCCTAGCAACTTATGAGAAATAATTCTATGAGTAATAAAGAAACAAATCTAAGCCCCAACGGCAAAGAAAGAGGTGGTTGAGAGGAAAAGTGATCCGGTCCTCCTCTGGACTGCTGTGAGTCCACTACAGTGATACCAGTGTATATTATCTGTGGTGGTGGTTACCTACACTCTTCTCATCGCTTGTGTATTGAACACACCTTAAGACAATCATCAGGTTTTGCTAAATGTTTCCATGTTGGAAACTATGCTATTGAGGATCATTGCAAGCTAACAAAGGCTCCCAAGAAGAGGGGAATAAAAAACCTCATAAGCAAATGTGCTAGCAACTATAGCTTTGTATCCACTAATCTCTAAAGGATGTACTTTGCTTCAAATGGATACATTTAGTAAGAAAATTTTAAGGATCATATTACAATTGCTTGTGCGTAACACATGCTACTTTAGATCAAATTTTGCCTTCAAATACCAGGATGTAGTTCTCATAGAACAAAAAAAGAAAGAAAATATTACACCCAATTACTAAGAGAGAAAATGGGTAACATGCTGAGAATGGCTAACACTGTTGAGTTCAGCAAAGTTAACAAGGACAGAATTTCCCTAAGCATATCTCAGCTTCCTTGACTTTACCTTTTCATTGAGACAAAACAACCTACTAATTCTCAGTGATACCCCTGTTCTTTGTTTATTGCTTAGAATTTTTTCTGTTACTGCAATTTGCTGCTTGCTAGGCTTCCATCATACTCTTTTACGTGTGAATAATGTAATACATCTTGTCACTGATAACATCAAAATTCTTTCACAAAGCTGAATACTGGTACGGATTAAATAGGAAGGTACTACTGTTTTCACATTATTTGCCTTTTTTTCCTAGGACTATGAGTAAGGAAGCATATTATCACTTCATTCAAAAATGACACATGTAGTAACCTACATGTTTAATAGTTTTCATTACTCTGAGGTTATGTAGAGTGCAATGATCATCCATTGATATAACTCATATGGACAAATCCCATTGCACATTTTCTTTGTTTTCCGTTTCAGCAGAATTCTCTGGATAATAAAATTGTCATTATCTACCCACAGGCAGTTTCAAAATACCCACAGGCATCTTGCATAGCTACTGCTTGAGGCTTTGGAAAAAAGTAGTGCCATACAAAGCTGCAAAAACTATAATATATATGTAGAAAAAAATCTGTCATTTTGTGGTATTTCAACCTGTAAGACATATGCTGGAGGTCTAAAGCTGCCATTGGTAAAACATCCTTAATGTTCCTACGAATTCTACAAAAGAACTTGCTAGCAGAAACACACGGCTTAAGGCAGTCCTACATAAGACAGCAGGTTGAAAGATAAATGGGTCCATGGGCTGAAACCGATGATTTTTCTTAAGTATGAATGATTAGAGCACAAATTCATAAGCTTCTAGCAAAAACTTTACAGCGCCAACTGGTAATATAATACTACTGTGGCTAAATACACACTGTGGCTTAAAAAGTCCTGATTCTAAACTGGGAAGAAAATTATGAACACATCTAAGCATCAAGCAAGTATTTACAAGATTATTTAGGGTAAGCGGCAAAGGAGAGTGCATCTTGCATCACAGGACACTCCAAGGAACACAGAAAAATGGTGCTGGGAAGTCTCAGAATGCTTGCATAATTGTTGGGAGAGAGCACAGGCTGTGTTATTTATTACCTGCATTAATGTGAAATTAAGGACATCAATTATAAACAAACAAACAAACAAACAATCTATTTACAAATTTAAGAAGATATACTGTCATAAATGAAATCTTACTGGTATTGAACATCTGACACCAGGCCAGAAGGGTAAAACTAAACTATAATACAGAAAAATGTGAAGTATTGAATTACCATTATTCTTCACTACTTACAACAGAAGCAGAATCATTCATGCTAAAGCAATAACAAAATATATTCTATTGAGTAACAGCTTCAGTGGTGTGAAGTAGCAACTATTGTAGTTGCTATCTTCCAAACTTTTTAGGGTGAGGCAAATTGTATCCAAGAGATACAATGAGAAGATTGTCAGTTTACATTCTCATACACTTGAATGCAAGTTCTTGGAATGAAATCTTTAGATAAAAGGACAGTATTTTGGAATCCAGCAGTGGAGAAGTCTAGACTTGAAAATTGATGTTTGTGTAAGAAAAGAAATGTGAGTTCCATGTACATAACAGAAGATAATAAAAAGAAAACCATGTGCTTAATCATACAGGATTAGTGAGACCTTTACCTATAGTCCTGCTCCTAGTTCTGTCTACTACACTCAAAATCTCGCCATGAGCAAAAAACGACATATATGACAAGTGGAGGTAAAAAATCCATGTCAGTCCAGCTAGTGCTAAGAGAATAATAATTCAAATTGTCTAATTAATAGAGAAAAAAGTCTACAAATAATAAAGTTAAGTCTGTAGCCCCGTTGTGGCTGCTTTTATACATTTTCAACCACAGCCCTTTTTCTTTATTCCCAGCCTGAAGGTTGAAAGTTGCACAACAGCCATCCACAGCTGCAGGTCACACAAAGGGCTACTCTTTGTTACCTGGGGGCTTCATCTGTGGAATTCACCAAGAGGAAATCCATCCAGAGCAGGCACCACTCCATACACGGCCACTGACAACTGCTATCCAAGGTACAAATAGGTCAGGCCAAGACAAACCCAGACATGCCCTGGGACCCTGTGCTCTCTGGCCAACACAAAGCCTCTATCATGATTCCTGCCACTAGTAATGGCAAAAATCATGTGTCTGGGCTACAAATTTACTTTTAGAAAAAAATAACATTGATGAATTCCAAAAGGTTAAAAAGAACTATATGAGCTTAGTGAATTCACCTTTTTATTCACAGAACCTTCTTGTGTGCACAATAAAGAAACTTTTGAGGACTTCATTTTTTGCTTTTGGTAGAAAACTGGTATTGAGAACTGAAAGCTCCAAGTTGCAGCCAGACAAATTCAAGATCCAAATAAGATACATATTTTTAACTCAGAAGAAAACTAAACAATAGTGAGTAATTATCTAAAGATTTAGAAGCTTTCTATATCTTGAAATAATTAGATGAAAATTGTCCTTAAAAAAAAGAAAAACAAGAAAAGCTAAATAGGAGAAGATGTCACTTATGAAGTATTCATGAAGTAAAATTATTCATTTTCTGTAATGCAAGATGCTTCAGCGAAGTGGTTTTACTGGGTTGTTCTGACCGTAATCCATGGCAATCTTTTCTTTGATTCCCACAGAGTGATTTAATTTGCCTATAATTCTAATGAGAAATGTCTTGGAAAATTTAGTGAAAACAAAGCCTTCAATTAATAGTATCCCTTCTCAGGATTTCTAAAGTACAGGTTGAAAACATTAGAAACACAGAAGGAAGGAACTGTATTGAACATTCTAATGCACTGTTGGATAGCTTAGTGCTTGCTCTGATAATTAGCCATTCACAGTTCTCAAAACCTGCAAGAAAAGATAATTGCCCTAAAAGCCAAAATGCTATGCACTAAAAACCACTAATGATAGGGTTTTATATAATATAAATATAATATTTTTCACCTTATTACAAGTTTACTTGTTTTATTCAAAAATCTTATGAAGATACCTTTGTATATCCCTAGGACAGACTTTTGTCATAATTTTTTTCCATTGAATCAGCACATTTTAGTAAGGAGCATTTTATGCTACTTTATCAATTACACCACTATAGTTCAAAGGAATTAGAGCAAAAGGCCTGAATAATAAAAACGTGAGGAAAATTATGACCCAGAGAATGACTGGACTACATCATGATTATGTGCCAAAATGTTTTTTTTCTGTCTTCTGAACACAAGGTAAACAACAAGTAAACTTTGAAAATTAACATTAACCAGCTCAAGTTGACATTTATATTTGAGTTCCTGCTTTGTAATACAATAGAGTATTTGGGACCTTAAAAAAATACAGATGCATAGCCTAGATGCAGGTTTTTTTCTGTATTTCTATTAACGTGTTTTTATCTAGTATTTTCAGAATGCCATGGAAAGAATCATGAAAAGTATGTATTATGTAAAAATTCTGACACATCTCTATTCCATTATTTTAATTTCTGCCAGTCATTTTGAAGGCAAAAACATGATATAATTTTAAAAAAATCATTTCATAGTGTATTTGGCCTTTACATTTTCTCTCTGGGTAAAGGGGTTTCCTTCTAAAGCTTTTCTGACCCAAGCCTACTATTTGTCTATAATTACAAAAAAATTAAAATATTTAGAATTCATTCCCACAGAAGCTGAAAACAGCTAATGAATACTCTATGACCACTGATATATATAACCAGCTAGCATTTAGAAGCATATTCAACAACACAGAAAAAACACTTTGTAGCCCCTGCCACCAATAAATTACTCTCGAAGGAGGGAGAAGTTTATCTAAAGGTTTCTTCCATAAAAAAATAAAAGAGAGATTTCTTATCATAAAATATCAGCATTGGAGCTCTAAGTACTTTCTTTTTTGATATAGCACTCACAATCTGTCCATATGCTCTACTCAATTAAAACTATAGTAGAAACAGCATGGACTTACAGGGTAGACTATTTTAGACATGCACCCAATCTAAAGCACCTTGTTCCCTTATAAAAACCTAGGGGTTGTGTAGAGGTCCAGGAGCAGTATTTGACTTTGGTATCTGAGTCTTTTTTCCTCACTTAAAAGAACATAGTTATTGATCATATAGGATTCATTGATGCAGAAAGCTTTCTTTTTTTCTTTTCCTTTTTTTTTTTTCCTGTGTACAACCCTTTGCCCTCTGCCCCAAGCATTTAGCTTGCACTTAAAGCATTTAAACGGCTATGTGGCTTATATATCTGTCCAGTTTAAAAATCTAGTTTCCTATTTTTAAGTCAATTTACTCTTCATCCTGACCTAAGATTTCTGTAGCTACAATCCACTGTCACTTTTTACAGCAAAACCAGTAAACTTTGTAATAAAAGTAGCAGGTCTGCCAAGACAAGATAAAGCACTGTTCAAGCCCCTCAAAACTTTTGTAAAGCAATGTTTACGGGTTCCAATTCTGCTTTTTAAGCTTCCTTCCTTCCTTCCTTTCT
>WAAE01017238.1:0-77392 GCA_013400495.1 Nicator chloris
TATCTATATCTATATATTTATATATATTGTTGTTTGGGTTTTTTAATATATATCTATCTTTCTAGGACCACTAGAAACATAAAACTTTTTTTGACACAGTTGTGTGTCAAGACTATTCCTGTTCTGGTCAGTGTTGAGTTATTGTAATTCCGTATCAGCAAGGGACAGTTTAAAGAAAAGTAGTTTCCAGATGAAAATGTCACTTTTACTTCTCACTAGGCTCCAGACAAATGAAGTGAGCCCTGATGTTGTGCATCTCATCCCCTCATCCTCAGAACTTTGCTCCGTGTTCTGACATTGGCTTTTTGAAGCATGATCTTGTCTGAGGCAGATGTCCTCCAAAATTTACTGTAAATCAAATTTATTACTGTCCTCTCTTTATTACCTTTTTCCTGATAATCTTGCCCTTAACCTCTTCTTGCTATCACAGAACTTTCTAGCAGACCTCTCTAACTATAACTTTGACACAAGGGATTTACCACCTTATTTCTCCCAGAGGAGGTTATGGTTGGCTGATAGAGGGGGAACCAGGTTGCTGCTCTTCCTCTCCAGTGGTGGCCCAAGAGACTGGAGAACACAAGTGTTGCAGTTATTACCCAGGGTAATAACTCCCAAATGGAAGGGAGGATTGAGAGTACTCTCAGTTCACAGATGACACCAAATTGATGGGATATTCTGGAGGGCAGGAAGGATCTGCAGAGGGATCTGGACAGGCTGTATCAAAGGGCCAAGGCCATTTGTATGAGGGTCAACAAACTTAAGTGCCAGGTCCTGCTCTCAGGTCACAACAACCCCGTGGAGTGCTCCAAGGTGGGGGCAGAGAGCCTGTAAAACTGCCCAGCAGAAAAGGATCTGAGAGTGTTGGTCAACAGAGGCTGAACATGAGCCTGTGTTTACCCAGGTGGCCAAGAAGGTCAATGGCACCTGGTCTGTGTCAGCAATAGTGTCACCAGGACCAGGGTGTGATTGTCCCCCTGTACTTGGTACTATAAGGGCACACCTTAAATCCTGTGCTCAGTTTTTGGCTCCTCACTTCAAGAAAGACATTGAGGAGCTGAAGGGTGTCCAGAGAACAATGGAGCTGGGGAAGGGTCTGGAGTATAGGTCATGTGAGGAGCAGCTGAGGGAGCTGGAGGTGTTCAGCCTGGAGAAAATGAGGCTCAGGGGAGACCTTATGACTCTCTACAACTGCCTGAAAGGAGGCTGTAGCCAGGTTGGGTTAGGTCTATTCTAGGAACAAGAAAAGAGACAAGAGGAAACGGTCTCAAGCTGCACTAAAATGGTTTAGATTGAAAATTAGGAAGAATTTCTTCACCAAAAACTTTATCAAGCATTGGAACAGGCTGCACAGGGAAGTGGTTGAGTCACCATCCTTGGAGATATTTAAAAGTCGTGCAGGTGTGATGCTTAGAGACATGGTTCAGTAGTGGAGTTGGCAGTGTTGGGTTTACAGCTGGACTCGATGATCTTAAACACCTTTTTTAACCTAAATTATTCCAAGGTTTTCCTGGAGGGGGTCACTAGCTGGTATTGAGTGGGAACCAGGCTGGTCTTCCTCTCCACTGATGGTCCAGAAAGCTGGAGGACACGAGTTTGGGCTGACATACTTGACTGGCATCCGTATGGAGTGACACTTGGAACTTCCATTTCCCAGGAAAGGTTGAAATTGGCTTCGATTTCAAATGTGATGACAAAGTAGAAAAATAATTGCTACATGAATATGTGCCACTGAGTTAAAGATAAGCTGATACTCTTAGTGGCTTAAAAAGCCAGACCAAAAAGTGACAATAGCTTTCAGCTTTTCTGCTCTGCTGTGACAGGTGAGCAGTGGCAGTGCAGTATATAATTTTGAAAAATTCTCTAGTGAGGTTTCAAGATTTTTCCTCAAAGTTTTTCCACAATAAAATGTTTATAATTTTAACCTTTTTTTTTTTTTTCTGCAGGAAAATGAATTCAGTTTTACATAATTTGACAAGGAAATATATTTGATTTTGACATTTTTCCTTCCCTGAAATAAAGCTCCCAGATTTTTTTTGCTGAAAATTTTCCGGTATATTCCAATCTTATAAAAACAACCAGGGATATTGCAAAATTTTGACATTTGGTCCAGACAATATCACTGTTGAAGCAGACAGCCTTAGTCCTTGCACACTCAGAGACAATTCTTAACACAGTTGTTTGGAGTAGTGTGCAGTCAATTAGATAGCAGGACTTAAACCATATAGATTTTGGAAAAAATGTTTTGTGTTATAAAAACTTACTAGGTTTATGTGTTTGTGCTCACATTACCTCCAGGAAATATAAATCTAAGTTAAGTGAGATCAAACTCTGGTCCCTAGGGAATAGCACAGGAGCTTCTGGAAGGGGGTGGCTGATTCAGCAAGAGAATTCTTTCTGCACTGACTGGAACAGAAAGCATAAAGCTGATGGAGTTTCCAGCTAACATACTGGAGATAAAAAAGAGCCCCGAATATTTATATTTATGAATGATATCCTGGCATCTTGCCAAAAAAAAAGCCCAGGAAGCTGCACTTCAAATCTGCATCCTGGCTGATTGCAGCCTGCATTGTCCTCCTACAGACTCCCTTCTTCTAACAAGAGGAAAAGAGTGCTGTGCTTCCCATCTACAACTTCACCTTTTACTTTATCTCAGTGGGAGTGTGCACAGGGAGAGCTGCAAAGGTCCTCTCTTCTGACAGTGGTGCTGTGAGCACATGGCACACATGAATTCAATCCTGGAATTCAGTGGTCATGATTGTTTGTGACAGGAGAGATGAATGTTATAGATTTCCATTAATGAAAGCGTGAGAGAGGTAAGATCACAGAATCACAGAATCCCAAAATAGTCCGAGTTGGAAGAGACCCACAAGGATCATTACAGTCCAACTCCTGGCCCTGCAGAGGACAGCCCCAAGAATCACACCATGGACCTGTGATTATGGGATTATGGGATTATCTTCTCTGCCTTTGGTGTCCAGATTCTGGGCAGGGTACCTAATGCTAGTGACAATCCTGCCCAGATTATTAGTAAGTGTTAATAAAGTGTTCTTCTTGGGCCTCAAAACAAATGTCTGATTGAATTTGAGTCTGTTATATACTGTGTATAGGTTTTGATGCCTTTTGCTGTCCATCATCATTCTGAGTTCAAATGAACGACACTGAATGGCAGAGATGCTTATACTACATATGTGTGAGACACATTGGTACAATCCCTGGCTTCATTGATCATTCTGACTCCTGCTGTCTTCTCCTAAACTCTACACTGCACTTCTGGAAGGCACCACGTAGTCTAACCGCAGATAGTGGTACAATTTATGTCATGATGTATGTGATTTGTTTGAAGGATCAAGTTCAGGTGGAATTGGCTATAGCAAGTACATATGTAAGAAGATTGGGTCCTTTGCATTTGGACTGTAAACCTGTGAATTGGGGAATCCCATGCTGGAAGCAGGGGAGACTGTAGAACCCCATTGGTTCCACTGTTTTGGAGACCACTGAGGCACTGCAGGATCTGTGGACAGAACAGGTAAACAGGTACATTCCTCAGGTACAAGAACCACACTGTCTGTGGTCCTCTGGGGGAGCTGGGCCTGGTGTTATGGAATTCAGGCTTCATTCTGTCCTGGGACACATATTTCCTTCTTGAGCTTGGGCAACTTTTGATCTTGGACATTAGAAGTGCAAACACAGTGGGACCTCCATTTTGGTAGGGCCATGAGGAAAGAAGAGTATGGAATACTCAACCAACAAAATATATAAACCAGCAGGGAAATAAAATAATTATATGCAAGTGACATTTTCACAGAATCAGAGAATCATGATTCTGTAATTATATGCAAGTAGTGTTTCATTTTGTCTTACCAATTTGTTATGAATTAATCAAAAATCCATGCCAATCCTTCAGCTGGCTTGTCTGTCTGATGAGTGATATTTATTTTGGGTGACTAATGGACATGAATAAAGATAAAACACAAGAGCACATGAGTTTTCAGGATTATGTCTAATAAAAAACTTCCCTTCACCAAAACCTTTCTCAGAGATTCTCCATGTCAAAAAAACCCATTGCAAAACCAACTGAAATTAAAGCACCTTTGTCTGAATCCATTTTAGTTTTTCATTCTTCAACTGGTTTTCAGCCTTCTTTTCTTTTTTCCTTTTATATTTCAATTCATATTAAGAAAATTTCTCTGCCTGAAGGGTGTAAAATATTGACTATTTTCTCAGTGCTCACTGCAATCCCTCCAGGGCTCAGCAGGGGCTCCTCTTGGACTGTGGCTAATCAGGCTCTCTGCTCTCCTCCTTTGCCATTGACCAGCCCAGGGGATTTCCTCACTGGCTACCTGGGGCAGATTCTGTAATGCTAGGGAAACACAGCAGTGCAAATATGTTCATGAATTTTCTCATTTTCCATCTCGCAGAACATCCAAAAAGTGTAATGGGTGGATCACTACAGATGTGTTTTCAAAGGAGACTGACTGTACTCTAAAAGCCAGGCAATGAAAGAGCAGCATCACCACCACATTCAGGAGATTATGATCACTGGTGATGTGGGCAAACTTTGATATAGTTTTTCTACACCTGCAATTAATGCATTATAAATTACACATCTTGATAATAGAGGAAAAAAATCCTCACACAGATATCTGTGATGATTTTACATTGTCACAGCTGAATGTAAGCCTACCCAGATTATAAGGTTCTTGTTTGTCTGCAGTATGTTTAGTTTAGCTTCCTCTAGCTCAAGGATATTTGTACTCAGCATTTGGGTTTTAGCTCCCCTGGGAGCTGAGGAGTTTGACCCAGAGGACAGGAGATGCAGCTGACTGTGCTGGCCAAGGTGGCTCGTGGTAGCGTGACCTGCATCCTCAGGGTGACCAAATGACTCAGGTGCTTTCCTTCACATGCTGGGGAAAAAAAAAAAAAAAAAAAGGAACAGAAGGAATTAGCTCCATTCTACCAGCAAGACTGGCCAAATGGTCACAAACCTGTGCTACTGCTAAACAGACAGACTGGACTGTTGGTAAACCACGTCATTAACTGAGGTGGGGTTTAGGGCAGAACCAGCTTTCAGAAGAGAACAGATGATGGAAAAGGTGAGTCTTTACCTAGTTTATGTTCAATAATTTATGTCATTACTGAAAATCTGAGAGGATAAATTATTTTTTCAGCTACTTTCCTGCAGACAGAACCCATACCTCATACTCAGAAAAATTCATTGAAGGCTATTATGACTTGTCATGAAAAAAATTAGACACTAAGAGCAGTTTCTGTAAACTGAGTTGTAGATATACGATACAATGCAAACTAATGTCTCTCCATTTTTGTTACAGAAACATGAAGAACAGTTAATAATTGATGGCTCAATCTTTCCTAACCTTTAGTAATATAAAATTATTTATTTTTTGTGGAGTGGGAGAGGAGGGAAGGAATATTTTTTGGAACTAACATTCATGTGGTCTTGCTTTCTCACTCTACCATTCTCTATATTGTTTTTGTTCCTCAAAGCTCAAATGAGAGAAGCTTTTAAGGCTGAGTTTCAAGTCTTTTAACTTCAGGGGTTTAGAGTGTAAGTGTCTGGCAGTAGATCTCTGTGACAGTCTGTAAGGTCCCAATGCAGCCAATGGAGTTCAGGACGAGATCTGACCTCCTGAGTCAGGGGTCTGTCTGTGCTGGGTCTGTCTATCTTGCTTCCTAAAGGACATAGAAGCTACGGATCAGCTCTCGATCAACTTTGCAGATGTGCTCAGGTTATAAGCCGATGTTATAAGCAGTTAGACTTGGCACCACAGCTCTTAGGACTTGTATTCTGAGTGCCACTTTGGAACTCTGGGCTCTTTGGAGGCTGCCCAGTCAGCCAGAGGGGACATGGATACCCTTCCTGGATGAGTATCAGTGAAACCTCTGGGTAAAATTCCAGCTTTCATTACAATTCTCTATGACTTGCTTGTACTTTTAGTGAGGGTACGATTTCATTCCATGGCTTATGCTGCTCAAGCTGACAACTATGTGCTGGAATTACCTGAGGCAAAAATAGGCGAGACTTTCATAGCACTGTACCTAAACCTGGGAATTTGGTGCATAAAATACCCAAAATAACCCAGGCTTATGCATTTACTATCAGGTCACCTGAAGGAAAGTGATGATTTTTTTCCTGGCTTGTGTAGCTTGAGATTGTACAGACCAAAAGTGAGGAGGCTTCTCTATGGATGCAGGGGATGAGCTTGAGGTCAGGTCCAGGCTTGTGCTGAAGTTCTTTCCTCTTGATTTGCATGTGTGATGAAGCTGGCCAAGCACCCATCTCTAGAGAATTCCCTGCACATCAGAGTACTCAGACCTTGCTTTGCATACCTTCATCTGTGTTTCCTGAGACCTGGGCTTTGTCAAGAAGAGCATAGCACCAGCTGTCTAACACGGAGAGAGAGTGGGAATTGGAATCACAGCCAGGAGCAACACCCCTGGATCAGACCTGGCTGACTGCTAGGACCTGCCACACCACCTGATGTGGCTGGTTCTGTTCGTCACTGGCTGTGTAGGTCCCAGCCTGTCCCAGCTCCTGTAACGTGGACTGGGCCACAGATCTTCTGTGGACTTGGCTTCAAAAGAGTTTGGAGGAGGTTCTGTCTCTTGCAGAGCTCCTCTGTAGTTCTGCTCCTGCTGGGACATGTAGACACTACAGCTATGAAAATAATGTCTGGTTAATAAAAGCAATCCCAAATGTTGTGGTTGTTGCAATGAACACAAACATGTTGTATCCCTTCTTTCCTCATACTTGCCGTATGCTGGAATGATAAACGTGAATTACCAGGTAAGGATTTGTTTGGAATACTGTTATTGAGGAATCAGCCATGCTATTCTCCTGACAGGCAATAGGGTATGCGTGATTAATTCCCTGAGAAATGAAAGGACAATGTCCTTTGTTAATATTAGATAGAAGGAAAACATTTGCATTATGAATGCAGTGATTTTGTACCTGAATGTAATCAGCTTTGTTCAGTCTATTGCCCTTAAATGATTTCTCTGTCTTGCATGCAGAGTGAAAAATCATTTCACATCTCCTCAGGAAAAGTGGCCAATCATTACTGCAACCCTAGGGACAACCCAGGCTGTGATAACATTATTCATGATGAATTGGTGGGGCATCCATGGAACCTTAATGCCTCTGGGTTGTATTTCAGAGTACTGCAGACTAGTTTATATTTTTCTCTTCACTCACAGAGAAGTTTTTCCAGTCACTAGAAGTATCTTATTCACAACATCTCACGTGACTATTTGTTACAGCACAACTGAAGATCTTTGCTTTTGTGAGGTCAGAACCATGAACTATCAGCTCTTCTGATAAAAAAATGGTTTAACCATAAGCAAACTGAAGACTGTATGATCACTGAAGAAATTAGAGCCCTGAAACAGTTCAAAAATCCTACAAGCTGTTCACTCTAAAAAAAAAAAAAAAAAAAGAAAAGAAAATAAAAAAAGAAGAAAGAAAGATCAAGGGGAAAACTTATCTCTTCCTGTGTGATTGATCTTTTTCTCTTCCAATTGCCCTCTGACCTACAATAAATCATTTTAGAATGTGTCCGGAAAATCCCTTCAATAGCTTTAGAGCTGGGAGGAGAAATATTTTCTCTCTCAAAGTATTATCACAAAAAACATCCAAACAATAGCAGTTTTTCTGTTATTTTTCCCCCATTCAATGAGATGATGAAGGAAGGTTTTTCCCCATGCTGCTGTGAGTTGATCGTGTTTAATGAATATTCACATTTAAAATCCATATACAATTTTAATGCTGTAGGAGATATATAGAAGCAGACTTGGATTTCCTTATGGCTACAGAACCTACGAGGAAAAAACACACTGGAGGAATTTTTGCCCTGCTCTATGGAGTGGGTTCTCACTTGGAAATAAGGGCATTTTTGAAATTATTCTTTATTAAACCGTCAAAGGTGTACTGCTGAAGCCATTGTTCCGCTTGGTGTCAGGAGGCAGGAATGGGTGACTTTGATCTGTTTTCAGGTAGTATGATCCCTCATGGTCATTTTTGTGGTAAGTTGCTTCCAGAAAACCACTGTGCCTGCAAAACCACCTGAGCTGTTGTGAGGGTTAGAAATGCCTTCTAACACATTGGCCTCATAAAACCTGAATTTGTTGGCCTTTAATGAATGCATCCTGCACAAGGCATTCTTTTCACAAGGAATTTGGAGGTGGGTGATGTCTCCTATAACAACAAAAACCTGGGAAGGACTTTCCATAGGAAGCTGAACTAGTTCCCACTACAAGTGTTGAAAGTTGCCATTATTATGCTGGGTATATTAAACATATTTTAGGACATTTGAGATGTGATTTCTGTTGGTAAAACAAACACCTACTACAGGTCTATCTGTGGGCTAGTAACTATGCACTCTCAGTAGTCACTGCAGACCAGAGAAAAGTTTGATGCATTCTGAAAACATCTAAAATATCATTCTAAAAACATCCTAAAAGTGCCTATTTCTTTTCATGGGCTTTTAATATCTCTTTCTGGAGCTCTCAGATCTTAACTCAGAGGTAGCTGTCAATGTCTCAGATGTGTGATGTTAGGAGAGATGGATCACTGTGGATCACAAGCAAATTTATAGGCATTTTAAAAGGCAAACTCCAAGTCTAAACACACTAATAAATTTGATAGCTTTTAAATATTGACTTGCTATATTTAATTTTACAATTATGTGGGTTTGTTGCATATTATATATTACAAAAATTTGTTAAATTGTTCTCCCATTTAAATTCAATTTCTTGTGGTTTTGCTATCCACAACCCCCATCCCTCGCTTCGAAGAGGCCCCCCACGTATTTACCGTAAAACATCCCAGAAATGTCATTATGTAACTCTGATACCCTCCTAATCAGTTGAGCTCTGGCTGGGTGGGTAACCCCAGAGGCAGAGAGAATCTCCCACACCTACAACTTGTCCAGCTTCCTGTTCTCAGAACTACTGACCACAAGAAACTCCTGTGGTTACTAACAGAAGAAACAAGTTCCCTCCAATCTCCCAGTGCACCTTGTCAGTTGTGGTTTGTGAGAATTACACTCTTCTCTTATCCAAAGCAGCCAGGACCAGTGCAGGCTTTGCACCCCTTTGTGCTGCCAGTTTGGGGTCCTCAGCTCTTGGCTTCGAACTTTCCAGCACGGTGACTCCCTTCTGTGGGAAATTGTTCAAATTAGTCCCGCAAAGAATGCAAATGCCTTGGGAAAACTACCTGTGCTCAGTCACAACCACGCTGTGGAAATGGAACAATGCTTCCCTTGAGAATTTTTGATTTATTTTTCATTTATGTGTCTGCTAAAGTGTGAGATTGTTTGTGGTAAAAGATCTTGGTGCTTTCTTCCTTCTAACACTTTCTGAGCAACCTGTATTTATTTGTATCATTATCTTTGCTGTGAGAATGATAGGAAATGAACCACTTAAGGGCAGTGAGATGGGAACTGGGTGATGTGAAATGACGTTTCCTAATTAAACCACTAGTGACCATAAAATATGCCACCAAGTTCTTTTATTATAACACATAGCTACAGCAGGAAAACCTTTGGAATATAGTTAGTCTCTCCCTTTTCATTTCCTTGAACCTTCATGTACATTTGTTTCTCAATATGATCCACAAGTTCAGGCCTTGGAAAGCATCTTTCTTTGTAAAAAGCTACCCTGTGCTCTGTCAGTGCCTCTCTCCCGTAGCTGCTGTGTCCTGTGACTGCTTGGCTGTGATCCTGGTGGGACTACAACAGCCTCTAATGGGCATGTTTTCCCTGGTTGCTCCTGGCTATTCTGCAATAGTACCACTAAGCTCCATCAAGGAAACAACTGCAATTTTCCCTTCCCTAATGAATTTCATAATGTAATCAGTGTCAGGCCATGACTGAGAATGAAACTAAAATTTGATGTGATGGTCAGGCACGAAATTTGACTTGGAGTTTGTTTTGACTGGGTCCCAAATGAGGAGAGGCATTGCTGACAGCTCTGAATATACTCTGTGGATGGTGATGGCTCCAGTGGCAATAAAAATGTTCACAGTTTCTTGTTTTTTGTCTTGTTTTCATTACCACTGTCAAGTTGCTTCTTTCTATGAAGTTTGGGTTGTCAGCTAATGAACTGCTTCCAGGGACAAGAACGACCTTTGGTTTCCTGCAGAGATTAATTAAAGAAAATACAATAAAATCATGCTGGGGGTTCTTGTGTGGAGGCTCAGCCTCCACAGGGTGCTGGCTGAGAGCAGATAGACAGCTGAAGATGTCACCAGGCACAGAAAGGTGTCACCAGGCACCCAGGTGAACACTCAGCTGTTGAGTGTGCTTGGGGTGTTAAATATGAGTTATTAGTTGTAAAACACCAAGGACAAACTGGTGAAGGGGCACCAAGCTTCACTCACACAAGGGCACAGTTCCACATTGTTTTTGTACTCTTCAGCATGACTCAGTTTAGGTTGGACCTAGTACAGTGAGCAACAAATGGTCAAATAATGACAAGCCTGACTCCTCCTCCCTTCCCCACTTTTCCATGCATTCAGCAGCAACTGGCCATTTCAATAAGTCAGGGGTAAAATTCTGTTTGGACCTGCACATCTTTTTTTGGCTTTGGGACAGGACAGTTCAGGACTCCCAAACCAAACATCTGTTGGAATCTGAAGACTTACAAAGTGCACATCTAGAAGGTTTTGATGTAAGAAACCACTTGGCTTAGTCAACATGTTGGCATGGGAAACATCTGAATGATGCCAGATCAAGAGAAGACCAATGGAGCAATGAGTGGGGCAAAGCAGCGTGACTGTTTCTTCAACACATCAGCCCAGCACAGGCCAAATACCACCCCAAGTGCTGCAGCTTCTCTAAGGTCCCTTGGTGAGCCTGAGCCTGGTGGTGAATCACCAGCACAGTTGTCTCTCTGAAAACACTGATTTCCCAGGAGGCTGGAAAAGGATGAGGTGGCTGTCTGGGAACCCTTGAGTTTGCAACTGGAAGAAAAAAAGCCACCCATGGTTCTATTGTGCTCAGTTGTGGCTGCAGTTGTTTTGGTTGCCACTGTTGTTCCTCTCTCAGAGCCTTGTCCAAATGCTGTGGTTCCTTCCCCTGAGGCTGGTGGCTTGGGGCTGAAGCTATGGGAGACTTCTGGAAAGACAGTTGGGATTTCTCCTTGCTGCAGGTGAGGTGGCTGGTGCTTTCACACCACTGACAGTGGTGGTGAACTTTCCTGATGGGCTTTTGCTGGCTCATTGTGCTGATCAGCAGAATCCCACACTCCTGGAGTGCTTTGGAAGGGCAGGGCAAGCTGTAGCATTTTGGGTGAAGTGCACACAAGGCTTCACAGAGTAATTTATTACAACTGCTGTTCCACTGCCAAAATCTCTGCTATGGTCATTTGGCACCTGTCTGTGGAGTTGAGCTTAACAGAGACTATAGCCACCAACAGGGACTTGGCCCTCTCTGCTGGAAAATCCCAGCCTTCCAGGATCTGCTTATCTTGCTACAGCTATTTTATTTTGTCTGCAGCAAAGCTGGACAAGTGATTTGGCATTGATGGGCTAGGCTGTTAAAAGTATTCATAAATGTCAGGAGCTTCATCACCGCAGAGGACCCAGCTCCACCCCTCACTGAGGGCAGCAGTCTCACTTCAGTGAAGACAGGCAGCCAACAGTGTTGATCCCTCTGGTTTCTGAGCCCAGAAGGAGGCTAATCTTCTCTGTCTCTTGTCTTAATATTCTTTATTTTGGATATATCTAACCTGATAGCTCAAGTTTTCAGATCCCATGGCTCACCCATTTGTGAGTATTTGGCATCCCAGTGCTGTGCTGACCTGCTCTCCTCCCCTTGACTGGGATGCTCTGGTGCTGTGGCCCTGGTGATGTGGCTTCCCCTTCTAGGTGGTGGCTCATGGCTCTGGGTACACCACAGGTGGTGCAGTGCATGGGTCTGCTCATAGAGAAAAGCACTATAAGGACGCTGATGTTCATGAACTATTTCTGACTGGGTCCCAGGCCATCTCTTAGGTGGATTAAACTTAGAGCTGGTACACAGGACAGTTTGGGAAAGTGATGTTTCCAGAGATCCTCCCAACACAAAGTAGAAAAATCAAACTATTGTTTCTGAAATATGTAGATAATGACATACTTTATCCTATTCCTGAACTGAACATGAATATTGGTGCTAGATTGTGTTCAGGACATTGTTATTTTGGTTCAGTGATCACATGTTCGTTAAGAAACTCACTTGGTGTTCTTTTCACTTGAGAGGGAGGGAGACTCTTGTGCACTGTGCAGAGCTCAGTGCTCTCAACTGGCCAGGGGTGATACTGATGAATGCAAAGTGCACTGAAGTTTCACATGTGTTTTTTAGGATGAAAAAACTGTTCAATACAATATGTGCTTGATGGAATACAGCAAATCCCATCAGTAATGGCAAAGAGAAGCCTCACAGGGCTGTCACCTCCACACAAACTTCCTCCTGTAAAGAGGAGAGGTGAATTGCTGGGATGAATGATTCGAAATAGTTGCAGTTGTGAACTGTTTTCTTGGTTTCACTTTGTGATAATGTGATTGCCTCAAGGTACATGCTGCCTTTCCTTCAAGGACTCCAGTCAAAACATGGCTTATGGAAAGCAAGTCCCTTTTACACTTCGCCTGGTATTTACATTCTCTGCTCATTGTTTGTTCTCACTTTCCTCTTGCCTCCGTGGAAGTGCCTGCTGAGGTTGTGCCATTTGTTAGGGACTGCCAGAAGATGTTGACTCTACTGCCTTCCCTGCAGGAGTCTTCTTTGCAGTGATGCTCATGGCAGCTGTGTGTAATTTCCTGAATGGTGTGCAAGCCAAACATGCAATCAATTAGGTGTACTGCACAAGTGATGGGATCACATTGCTGGGATCCATCAATTTTAAAGCAGAAAGGACTCTTATCACAGAGCCCGACCTTGCATATTCAAGGTTTTGTTGCACAATTTATTAAAAGCCCTTTCCCTCCTTTGTGGTCTGTAGGAATAGGCAGTACTATATATAAGGCTGATGCCTACATCCCAGGTTCCAGAGGCAAGCCCCAGGAGGAGGTGTGAAGTTGGAAACTTGGTGAATCAAAATGATATTTAGCTGCCATAGCCCTTAAATGTCGATTTCAGCAAGCAGCTGGAATATATGGACATCATGTTTAGGCATGGACAGGACATCATGCACTGCAATCTCCTAGCACTAAATTTTAGAAAATCAGGCCAATGACTTCCTTTAGATTTTCAGTTTCAGACCGATAAGTGTATTAGAAAGATTATCTGTATGTTCTATTGTTAAGTGTATTTCTGCAAAGATAGAAAATAACCTTTCACATATAGCAAATTAAAAAGGGGTCCTTAAATAACAATCAGAAGTTTCTACACTTCTTACAAGCAAACATTTCCTCCTCCTCAGTTAACGTCTCCCTAGCCAAATTAATAATTTTGATTAAATGCCTACTTTCTCAAAAATCCTGTTAGAATCATAAAATATATTGAGTTGGAAGGAACCCATAAGGATGATCAAAGTCCCACTCCTGGCCCTTTATAAAATTACACCATGTGCCTGACGAGTTATCCAAATGTTTCTTGAACTCTGTCAGGTTTGATGCTGTGATCACTTCCCCGATGACTCTGTTCTGCAGCCCAACCACTCTCTGCGTGAAGAATCTTTTCCCAAATTCCAACCTAAACCTCCAAAACACAGCTCCATGCCCTTCCCATCTATTAGATTTGGTCCAAGGTAGAAGCCATTTTTAAACAATTCTTGATTTCTTAAATCTTTAAATCAGGCAGCAGTTGCTCAGGAGACAGAGCAGGTGGGAGACTGTGTTATTTTGGACAGTTTGCAGGATAAGCCTAGCTGGGAGAAGAGGGTGGTCTCCACTACAGGAGGAGTGTGGACAGGCAGCAGCCAAAGGGTGGGAGTGGATGTGGTGTTCTGCCAGATCAGAGCTGCAGCATTTGTGTTTCACTTTGGTCTGGTGTGAAGGACCTCACACACCCTGCAGCAGTGCACACCACTCTGCATAGTCCAAATTAAGCTCAGGTTACTTTCAGCACCACACTAAAGAGTGCTGTTGCTGTGGGCTGCTCGTAAGTGACTCTCTTTCCTGATTGACTGAGGACACAATTTAGGGGGAAAAGTTTCTTCACTTAGTAATCTTAACAGAACTCCACAGGTGTGTTGGGCTGATTCCAGGTCTTCTAAGTGCTTGCTGCCCACCATGCAGCATAGATAAAAGTAGCTAGTGCTATTGGGAAAGTTGATAGCTCCAGAGGAAAAAAAATTCAAAACCCTTCTAGAAAAAGGGGTCCTGTAATCAACCCAAAGGTACAAGAGGGGCAAAGATTAGACATCACTGAAATGTCTGTGCATGTGATAGAGCTCTGTGGGGCTTTGTCTACGGCTATGTGAATCAAGAGCTGTTGTCAGCCCCACTCTCCCTGAGACCACCAGGAAAACTCTCGCTGATTTCTCTAGATATGAGATCAGATCTGCAAGTGTTGCCCCAAAGAGGCAGAGATCAGTGGGAGACATAAAAAGCTGGACTGGTGTTAGGCAGATGGCTCAAACAGCCTGGTCAGAAGTGACCCTCTCTGACCTAAGTTGTGGCCATCCTGTGCAACCACAGGAGAACTTGCCTTTCCTTCCCTTTCACAGGTAGCCTTGTATAGGTATACAGGTACCTACACATGGTTAGTTTGCTCTGTGTTGGTAAAGGGTTTGCTTCCAACAAATGAAAAATGTCAGCTGGAGCTGCCAGGAGCACAGTAAATACAGACAGTGCATGTGTGTGCCACAGCAGATCAACCCCTAAACTGTTCCTCCTGTCAAAATACTATTTATTGCTGCTTGTCAGTAAAGACTGACCAGTAAATGGAGATGCCAGCTCCATCTGGGAGCCAGATTACCAGGAGGGGAGCTTCTTCCTTTGGATCTTCCCGACAGATTTCTAACACTTAAGCAAGGATCTCTCCTTCCCGGAGACTTCCAGCTATCATTAGAGGGAGCTGTTGCCCCAGCAAGCTCCAACCTCCCTCTGCGCTCCCCATCACACCTGGCCCGAGCTGCCGTGCCGAGGAAATTCCCTTGAATCGTGAGTTGGCACCTTTCTGTAAGCACTGTCAATCATGTCAGCTCTTGAGGGTGCCTCGCAAATAAAGAGCTTCACTTTCATTTGTTTGGGTTTCTGCACACAACAAGAGAGAGACATCTGAGCTGAACCGTGGAGTCACTGGGGTCTTCCAGTGCTGCCTGGGCAGGATGGGGAAGCCCTTTAGCCCTTCTATTAACCTATGTTAACAAAAGCAGGGGAGAGCCTTGACATAATTTTCTGTCATTTTAGTAGCCCTTTGTTTGAACTATCAGTCTTTTTCCCTCATCCTGACCCTGTTCTCATTTCCATCGCAACTGGAGTAATTCAAACAAAGCCAGGAAGTTACATGAGTACAAACCACTGTGAATGAGATCAGAGGTGGTCTTTTTGTAAAAAAATAACAGAGGCCTGTGACTAAAACTTAGCAAAGTAAAGTGTCTGACTCAGTGGTAAACGTTTGCTTTTAACTTGTAATGATTTTTCTTGGAAACAGTCATCAGAATGGTGGCTCTGAGAGCTGTGTCTCCATGCATTCCTTGCTTGTTTTCCTGTTGGGGATGGGCACAGTCTTAGGTTTTGTTTTCTGACGAGAAATGTGTGGAGATTAGATACACGATGTCACTGGTGTTATTCCAGGCTGATAACATCACATCGTGTATTTCATACTAAGAGAGGGTGTAGATTAAATTACTGCAGGCCCAGCATGGGTCGTGCAGTGAGTGTGTAAGAGTATTTCAGCTGCATGAAGCAACACGTGGGGCATTGTTTTAAATGTGCATGGGCTGAGTCAAAAATGCCAGCTATCACATGAGGTTTGTTTTTGAACAGACAGGAACAATTGTGTAACCAGATCCCTATGCTTATTAAACCAAATTCAGATTGGTGGATAAAATTTAAATAGGAATTTATTTGCCTGTTTACTCCAAATATCTCAAAGCTGGGAGCTGGCTTACTTGCTGCAGTGGGACTGCGCCTCGCATACCTGTAAACCACCATTCTTAAAACTCTGCTACTCATTTGAAGCAGATAAGGTTATCATGGTGTTTGCAATTTCCCTTCTACTCTTCAGTTTTTCCTGGGGAGAGCACTTGGCACTGTCTCTGCACTAAGGTAATACTATTTAATTTTCCAAAGCAATTTGTCAGGTTTCTAAGTGTGACCAGTCAGCATGTAAATTCAATGCATAATCCTTGTGCTGTCATCTTGCTCACTTAAATGAACTGAACACAAGCCATATTTTTGTAATCTCTCTCTGCTCTCTTGGGACAGCTTTGTAAATGACATGTTAGATTCCCGAGTCTCAGCCAGGCAGAGAGGTTTATTCAGTGCCAATAAAGAGCAGTTATTTCCTAATATGTATATTAACTGCTCAAAACATTGTGAACATAGAAAATGCTCTGTCAACAGAAAGCAAGCGTGAGCAAGCAGCAAGTGGCTCTGCTCAGGGTGTGTGTCCGTCAGGTTGGGACCGTGTGTCCGTCAGGACGGCGTCCAGCATGCTGCTGACACACCTGGCCTCTTTGCCTCAATGAGGTGGCCCAAGTGCTGGGTTGGGCTGTTCTGGGGTCAAAGTGCACACTACTGAGCAGAAGCTGCCCAGGAATCAAATGCTGTGTTTTTGGGCTCGCTGTAAGCCAGCAGCAGCCACCACTGCCACTCAAAGAAGCAGCTCTGCCTTTCCCTGCCCTTCCTGTAGCCATCTCCAAGAGTAGGTTTTTCTCACTTCTGCAGGTAACAGGGTCTTGGAAGTGACCTGGTTTAAAACTACCCAGGAAACGGCAACCCAAAATCATTTTAACTGATCTGATTTATTGTAAAGCCACAGACACTGGCCCCAAGGCATGGTGAATAAATTGCAGAAATACATTCCGTGGACCAGCAACAGAACTGCTTCTTCTGGTTGCAGTGTTGGTTTATGATGGTTTAAAGTGAGCATTAAGCTCCAGGTTAAGATACCTATTGCAGCCAAAAGCTCCTACCTTCCTCAGTTCCACAGTGCTGTCCCAGTAATTCCTGTAGTTAAAGGGCTCCAAATGGAGGTCTGCTCTGCCAGCCCCTGCCTATACCCCTGCCCAGCTTTGTACCTCTTCTCTGTCTTGGGCAGTCTGGTTCAATCAGTGCCAGAATCTCCTCTAGTGAGTTCTCTTTGTTGCTTCTTCTTTTGCTGCCTTAGTCTGTCAAGTCATGGTCTTAAATTTCAAGCAAAGCAAAGCAAATAGTTTCACAGGGTTCAGAACCAACCAGGGGAAACCACTGCCAAGGGATATAGATGGCAAAAGCATAAAGTATTTTTTAAACAGTTTGTAACCTTATGAAGGAGGCCTATACTGATAATTATTACATATGACGATCTTAGGAATGCTTTATTATCTAGTTGATTAGAAAAGGATCATTCTGCACATTACCTGTTCTGCTCTGTTCCTTAAAGCTAATGTACCCCCTCTGTCTCCTCCTAAATGTGACAGGGACTAAGATTCAAGAAAGCAAACTGAAGTGTTCAACTTCTGGTTTGATCCAGAACAGCCATTCCTACACTTCACAATATTTTAATAATCTGAGAATGGAACTGAAGATCTGAATGTGCATTGTCACACTTTGTGCACAAATTATCACCTGCAAAAGCAGTAGCTTATCTGGCAAACTGCATGGTTGTATATTCTCAAGAAAGAATAAGATCTGGGTGTTAGCTTACAAACATGAAGCTTTCCAGTCCTGCACAGCAAAGATAAGGCCAACTATGTCAAACTTCCATGTTCTTACTCCAGATGGTATTCTGCTGTGGACACTGAGCTCTTGGGGAGAAAGGAGGAATGTGAAACCTCCTCTCTTTGGTATATAGCTTTAATGACAATCATTTATTTATCCCACAAGCAAATGTTTGTAGCTGAAAATCTGCCCAAACTATTTGGAGACTTGCTTTTATTTGCACGAGGATAAACAGAGAGGGATTCCTTTGCAGCTGCTGGATGCGGAGCAGTGTGACAATGAGCAGAATCAGGCCTTTAGCATGTCATGGTGCCTTCTCTCCCTGACTCAGATACAGCAGTCAGAGAGAGCTCCTCATTTCTGTCCTCTCCTTATCCTACTGGCAGTGCAGGTGTAGCTCTCAAATGGCAATTGGGACCTGATTTGGATCAGTGCGGGGTTTTTGTAAATGCTCTTTAAACCAGTCTCGTTAAGTAAGAGGGAAAGACAAATACTCCATCATACCTCCACCTCCAAATACTTTGCAGGTCATCTCTGGACCATGTAAGAACTTCTTAAACCTGTGTCATTACCTATTGCTGGCCCAATGTAGTAAGAAACACTCAGTGACTGTGGAGCTATATCAGGTGAGAGAGGGACTCCTCCCTGCCAGGAAACCTGTGGCAGTAATGCCAGGTGGTGTGTGAGGAAGGGAGCTCTTTGGCTCTGGGATTCCTTGAGCTCCTGGAGGCTGGAAGGAGACCTCTCAAGGTGTACTTCAGGTATGTGACCTCAGGCACGTTTGAGGGCCTGTGGGATTTATCAAGAAAAACTCGAGATGGTTGTATCCTTTCACTGTGTGATTTGGAAACTACACACAGCATGGCATTGCCAAGTGAACCTGTTTTCCAGTGCAGTGAACTGCACAAAGCCCATTTTTAGTAGCAAAATGCACAAAGAGCTCCAAGGTCTTCTGCCACAACAGCCGCCAACAGAGATGCAGGAATTTCAGGGCTGAGCTGAGCTGCATCAGGGACATGCAGCAGGGAGGGGATCCTGGCCACCCAAACAGCAAAGAAAGAAGTGGTTTCATTCAGAAAGACGGTTTCTGCTTTTCATTGAAAGTGGGAAGTGTGTGAAAGGATCCAGCGAGGTGATGGAGGGAAGTAACCTGGAGGGAAGTAACCTTTACACGCGGTGGGAAACGGAAGTCATTGAAGAAATACCTCCCCATCCCTACCCATCTCCTAAACCCATCTTCTGCCCCAGGAAAGATAATCTGTCAGATACTGGTCATACTCTTGTTTTTTTCTCAAAGAAAAGTAGGAAGCTCTAAGCATCAGACACACAGATCTTGTTCCCTCCTGCGGGCCAGGGTAGCAGGCGCTTTCAGATCACTTCTTGGGGGGGAAGAAAGTGCTCTCTGGGGGGTTTGGCCTTCAGGGCGGCTATGGCTATCGCTCTTGTCTGGGAGTCATGTGCCTTAATCCCCCAAAGTGGACTGCCCTGCAGTTGAACATTCCCCGCATTCCTGCCGCCTGCTGACACGCAGCCCATTCAAAGCCAGCTCCAAGGCTGTGGGAAACATTTGCACCAGCTCTGGGGGCGGCCGCAGCTCCCGCTTGTGCCCCTTGTGCCAGGCATGTCTTTCTATTCACTCGTGCCTCTTGTGCCAGGCATGTCTTTCTATTCACTCGTGCCCCTTGTGCCAGGCATGCCTTTCTATTCACTCGTGCCCCTTGTGCCAGGCATGCCTTTCTATTCAGAGCTGCTGGGCCACCCGCGCTGGGGACGGTAGAGCTGGGGAGCAGCAGGAGAAAGCTTCTGGAGAGTCACCAGCAGCACCCGTGGGCTGGATGCTCACTTGCTTCCAGAGACCTGGTGTAGTGTAAATCCCACTGCTTGCTAGAAGGAAACTGAGGCAGAGACCAAGAAGGATTTTTTGAGGAGCCTGGATCTCTGATCACAGGAACGTGGAGGTTGAGCTGGGATGCAAAGGGAGGTCCAGAGAAGAGGAAAAACTATGGTGACTGTACCTCCACCCCCTAATGAGACTTAGCAAGGTGGGAAGGGTACTGCTTCTGTCTAGAGTGTGCTGTGGGTAAGGTCTCATAAAGACTTAAAATTCAGAAAAAAGTGACATTTCTGCTGTCCCAGAAGGGTGGAAAATTTTCATCCTTGTCCTGCCTGTGTGTTTGGCAAACCTTAACATAAATCCTGGTCCAAGTCAAAGCTGAAAAAGAAGGCTAGCCTTCTCTTGTTTCTCTGTTTGCAAAGTGGAAAAAATTGTAATAATAATACTAATAATTAGATGAATTAATAATTCTGCCACATAAGTAGTGTTCTAAATTTGTTTATAAATAAAGTAATGCAGGTATCTGCATCCTTTGAAAAGACTGAGAAGCCTTGAGAATATCAATAGGATGGCTCTGCTGAATAAGGATTGTGTTTATGAGAAAAAGCTAAGGACCCAGGCGGTGGCAGAATAGGAAGGATCACAGTTATTTTTTCTCAGTCTGTTATGGTTTCTCATTTTCTAAGAATTTCAGTGACAGGTAGGAATTTGTAAGCTTTTGTGGGCTGATAACAATGGCCGTTAGGATTTGACAAGTGTGGAAGACAGGCATGTGTTGTCCCCAAAGATATGCAACACCAACCCTCAATGCATCATCTGTGGACGAGTGTTTACGTTGTACAACTTTCTGAATCAACTGTCACTTTTTCTCATTCTCTCTCTCTCTTTTTTTTTTTTTTTTTTTATGAATGAAGTCTGAAGCAAGCCAGACAGAGAGGAAGGCTGCAGCGTGTTTTATAGCTTGTGTTTCCTTCTGGTGAGGATGTTACATTTGCTGAAGCGAATTTCTGAAAGAGATGTGGAAGGGTTTTCTGGTCAGGGTGAGGGGATATTTCATTCATGCAGGAAGTTGCAAAAGCTGAACAGAAAGTGTATATTCTAGAAGTTTCAATTAAAAAAAACCCAAAACTAGGCTGAAGGGTAAAATTGCAAAATACCAGCTGAGGCTCAGAAGTTGAGTTCAATTCATAGTTCTAGTAAAGTTTAATATTCAAGAGCAATAAAAAATGGTCTAAAATGCTTTAAATCCAAGACAGAGGAATACTTTTTCTTTCAATGCTCTAGTGCAAATTTTTGAAAATGCTCTTTTCTATGATGTATTTCCATGACAAATAATAGCTGCCTCTTACTGAGCAGTTCCAGTGCAGAAACGTTGGACTGAACATGGGGAATTCTTCAAAGCCAGGTTGGATGGGATAGACATAATGTCATTTGAATTTGAGTTTAGGGAGTCTCAACATGTTGCTTTCAAGCAAATCACCAGAGCAGCAAAAAATTGAAATGCTGCTCTGTTGTCCAGAATGGATGCATGAGCTGATTTGAACAGGGATTGTGGTTCAAATGCCTTTAATACTCCACATACCAGTGCACCAGGGAGTGGAAGCTGATGTGTTTTACCTTTGTTCTGTTAAGCAGTTAGTTTTTCTCATCCATTTGTCCTAGACCCATGGCACACAGCTTTACTACAGACATGTAGGCTCAGTGGGCAAGATGCCAGGGGGATGGGAAGGGAATGTTGGTATAGGCAGTGAATTACACCTTGCTGGACGACAAGGATTCATAGTTTTATAGGTTTTGGTGTCAAGGAGAGTTCACTTAGTTCACTTTGGCTATCTAGTTCGACCCTTTGTGTCACACGGGTGAAAGAATCCCACCCCAAACTTTCTACACCACACTCAAAATTTCTGTTTGAATGTCTGTGTATTTTTAGAGAGACAAAATCAATCTCAATTTAAAAGTCTTCCAATGAATTTTGGAAGAATTTTCCATCTCTCTAGTTAAGGTTATGCATGGAAACAACTTAAGTTGTGTGAGCCCTTTATGCAGAGTGGTTTCAGCCAGTTCAATCCTCTCTTGCATCACCATTCCAAATGGTTAATTTCCCTGGTCTGAGCACATGATAAGGAATAATTGAGTTACTGATAATGTCCATCATATGAAACCTGCTAACTAACCATGTGCATGCCTTAAGCCTGACCCACTGAGAAGTGTGTTAGTTTAAACTGCCTCTACAGTGGATTTCATTTTCATTAGGAGCTAAGCTGGCAAAATTTACTTTGTAGTTGCATTATGCTAAGGACACATGCATGGTCAGGCACCAACCATTACCGTGGCTTAGCTGACAATCAGTAGCTTGATTAACTGCCTGAATTCACTCATGCACCTCAGCCCAAAAGGAGTGGGTGGAAAAGATCTAAATATCTATATTGTTATCTCATTTATTTGTCCCTGGACACTTTTTATAAGCTAGAGGAGGCCTTGAATGCACTTCAGAAGTCAGTTTACTGTGCTATTTAAAAGTGAAGGGCAAACAGAGGCAAAATTTACATTTCTCCACCCAGAAACAGGATCTCCAACGTAAGCTTTTTTGTTAGAGAAAGCAGTCTGTGAACTTCAAAGGTCACAAGCGTTCACAACAGCAGCTTAGCATCTCATCCAGAAAAAGGACTTTTTCTGTAGCTTAGCCACCTCCTAAAATCACATGAGGGCACTGCTGTGAGGGCTGCGACTGCTTTGCCTGCATGATCTCATGGAATCAGAGCCTGGAATGGCATGTAAAGTGACAGGCTGGCCCAACAGATGGTTTCATTAGTACTGCACAAGTCATGACAGCAATGCCTGCAGTAGCCCATGAGCATACTGAGAACTGAGTGCCAGCACATTGGGAAAGCAAAGACAAGTTGACAACATCACCAGAAGAAAAGTAGAGTAAGTAGGAAAGCACATGAAACCTCCAGGCAGAGCTGGTTTTCTGCTGGTGTGCACACCTGCATCTCCAGCACACCGGTGAAGAAGTGCCTGATGTGGACTCCAACAAGCGTTCAAAATCATGAAATGCTTGGAGGTCTCTGCCTTGTGTTTTGCCTTTGCCATCATTCCTAATCATTTGTAGGTGGTTTACAAAAGGGATATTTATTCAACAGCTCGGTGTCTGTCAGTGCTTTGCAGCCTGACTGAATCACCCTCCCCAAGTCACAGCCCCACAAGCCCCATTCAGCAGGGGTCCATGGTGTTCCATGGCGTGTTGTATGGAGCAGGGACTGCTCCTAGCTCTGTCTGTGCTCCAGAGGATTGCAGAAATGGCTGGTGGAAGGGAGGCCTGGGGACAACTAGTCCTTCCTCCCAGAGGAAACAGGAATATTTTCAAGGGGAGTGAAGTGCAGAGCCACTGTATGGATGGAAGCATAGCTCAGGGCTTGCGAGAACAGAGCATCCTAATGCAGTCAAGAAACACCAAATGGGAAAATAAAGGAAAAGGGGAAAACCCTCATGGTTTTCCCAGGAGAATACAAGAAATCATGAAAACACATTTTGACGTCTATCATGGAGAACATATATAGGGGAAATCTTTGAACCAGAGGGAAGTAATTTTCAGTGTAATCTGGGTATAAAAATGGAAGATTTCCACTCTCATGGGATGAAGGTCTGGGGTTCAGCAGAAATTTGCAGCTAACATCCAGTTGCACTGGAAAAAAATTACCCACTGCTGGTTATCAACCCAGCAGTGTCTACATGCCTAGTGGGGAAAACTTGCTCAAAAAATAGTCTCTGGCAAGGTTTTTCCTCTGCTGAATGTGAATGCCATTGATCTGCTGAGCTTAATTAAACTGTCTGTCTGTTTCAGCTTGCACAATTTAGATAAGAAAATGACTTTTTGTCCCAGACTCAGAAAGAAACAGCTCACTCTCTTCCTTATGTGGTATGAGCCTGTCGTTGTCCTGCTGCCCAGTTTGTAACACTGAACTGTCTGTACTCAAATCGAAAGCTGCTCCCACCACAGATAAGAATTCTGTCTTACTTCCCCTCTAGATGGCAAACTCTCCTTAATTTTGGAAGGGGAACAGCCACAGTGATTGCTGCTGGTTTTTGCAATCATTAATTTGCAGCAAAATTTTCGTTTCTTGTTTTGAATCAACCAGACCCAGGAAAATAGATGCCAGGAATGGCAATGGAAGAGGAGGGAAAGGAGGGATCAGTGGGGACATACATAAGTTTCACAGATTCCTGGTGAGTGAAAATGGGAATTAACAGACATTGATATACCACATCCATTGGGAAGTGCAGTCTGGCCCCTGCAGCTGGGTGCTGTGGATCTCCAGGAGTTACTTCCCCAGTACTACAGAGTTCTGCTTAGGTGCTTCAGTTATGATTCAAGTAAGGCTAAAACCTGAACTTTTACTTATTTATTTATTTGTTCATTCATTCACTCACTCATTCATTCATTCATTTATTCATTTTGCCAGGGAGAGGAGCCTCAAGCAAGGAGTCATGGATCCCAGTTTCTCAGTGGACAGCAAGTTCTGTTCTTCACTTGACAGCCCATCCCTTTGGGTTTATCATCCTGTTTCAAAGTCTATTTCTCCTTTTCAGCTGCCATCTCCTGCCAAATGTTTCTATTCTCTTTTTTTCAAGCATAATCCAGCTCCAGAAGTCAGGCTTTGAACCTTGTGAGGCCCTTCCAGCTCAGGATACTCTGATTATATGATTCTTTAACCCCAGCAGCTATGCACCCCATTCCCAATCCCCACCTCCCCTCTCTGCCCAATTCCCATCTTCCCTAAACGTTCAGATCCAAAACGTGGTCAGCATTTTTCAGAGCACTTTGACAAAGTCACAGATAACCATCTCTCAGTTGCCTCTCAATATCATATGCTCCACAAGATGCAACTATCTGAAGTCCTACAAAATGAAGAAAGTTTGTTGGGTCAGTTCTTAACCATCCCCCCTTTCCCAGAAGCACAGGGCCCTGGGGGAGAGTGTGAGCTTCCAGGGAGGGATTTATCTGCTTCAAGTGATTGTCTACAGTGTGGTAATCAATATCTGAGTGAGCCACCTGGGCTGCATTCACAATCAGTGGACAGTTGTCAGCAGAGTTCAGGGAATCTAGGGTATTTCCTCAAGTAGTCACCCACATTAGTGAAAACTGTGGCACTCCCTAAACTGCCCATAAAGAGAGCCTGGACACTCTGCCTAGATGGAAACTCATCCCACAGAGTTAGGGAAGATGAAGCTCATTCTTTGTGCCTCTAGTTAGCTGAGGTGATATTTTTATTTTATCTATTTATTGGAATTCAGAATATTTCAGACTTCCTCTTTGTGCAGGAAACAGAACAGCCTTGAACATGACTAGTAAGACTTCCTCCTTCCTTTCTCCTTGAAAGCTTCTAGAAATCGATTCTCAGCCCCTCTAGTGGAGTTAAAAAAAAAAAAAAGTAAGAAAACCCCTCTGGAAAATAAAGAAAGAAGGTAAATGTAGTATTTTCCCAATCAGAATTGAGTAACCACAATTTCTTATGTATACTCTTGATTAAAAATCTAGGCAGGAATATAAGGTCTCAGAAAGGAACTCCTTCTTCTTTCATTTTTAGTATGATGAGAGGGATGAGGAGACCCAGCTGAATATCTGTGTTTGCTATCTTATCTAGCACTGCAATATTTTCCTATGGCAAGTGAAGCATCATTTGTCTTTTCTTAATCATCAGTACTCAGGATAGAGAAAGAACAAGTAATTTCCAGACTATATAGTCAGCTTGATAAATTGCTCCCCTCCCCAGTGAAATATTTGCTAGATTCCTTTATGTTGCTATGTTGGTACCAAAGGAAGGTGCTATGTTCCTGGATGGGACATGTTCTCAGGATAACAGGGATTTCAGAGCTGCAGACCCTGTGACTTCTCTGTTCATGACACAGTTAGTGGAAGTGTCTGCATTTTCAAACAGCTAAGCCAATGGTCTTTTATTACAGAGACTAATGTAATCTGTAATCTGTTTTGAAAACAATCAGTTAATAAAAGAATCAAAATTAAAACTGGTTGTGCTAACAAGTGCTACCTTCTCAGTATATTCAAGCTACAAAGAAGCCACATTCAGACCTATGGAGATTTAATACAGAGCTGTGCTGGAAAGGAAAGGGCCAAAGAATGTGAAGGTCTGGAGTTCACAATGATGCATTAGAGTGCTCCTGTTGAGGTGTTACAAAAGGCAGTGAGCAGCTGCTTTGCAAAATGTGTGTAAAGTCACATCAGCTCATGATATCTGAGCTTTGATTGTATGAAGGTTTTGCTCAACTGTATGTGAGTTTTTAGTTGCTGATTATTCTTAGTTATCAGGTGATTTTTATCTAGTCTTTAAGTTATAGAAGATTTGTATTTTAAATATTTGTTAGGACCCCAAAAAGCAGGCTTACTTTGTATGTAAAGAAAGATATCTTAATGAAAGAAATGTAGCTGTGAGGAAAGTGCCAGTGGTTGGTCTCAGTTTAAGCAGAGACCCCACCAGTAATTACATTATTATGAGCACATTGTCGTAGAGCTCTTATTACTCATGGGAAATTATTATTTTTTATTAATTTATTTGTACTTAATAATTTCAGCCATGATTCAATGCCTGTGTTGCAGAGGTTGTATGGGTGCAGAGGAAAAAGACATAAGTCAGAGGGAGAGCTCCTAAGCCTAATTTGCCTTTTCCCAAATTTGCCTTTGTATTTACTGATGGTTGGGAATTTTCCTACTAGGATATGCTAGTTTTGCAGAACTAAAATTTGCATGAGGGAAAATCTTGAGGGTTTTTTTGGGAACTTGAAAATATGGTGGGTACCTACTGACCTGGGGGTCCAGTGACAAGTCCAATTGCTCTCACTGATACTTGCCAAGGAAGCAGCCTGTCTTACATCTGAAATGGAGGCTCAGAGTAGAGGAAGGGGTAAACAGGACAGTTGTAGATAAATCAGCTTTCCCAGAAACTGTAATGGCCCAGTACCTCTGCATACAATCACCTTTGGGAATGGGTGGATAAGGGAATTTGCCCTGTTAATTACTTGGGGGGAAGGGGGAGGGAGTTAACTATTAATCCCACCTGACAATATTGTTTTTCTGAAACCCTGTTGTTTTCTGTAGAGCAGGAATTTCACTGATGGCCAAGTGTACAGCACAAACCTTGCTCTTTACAATGCCAGTTAGTGCTGACTGACTGTCTTACAGTGTGGGCTATCAGGTACATGGCTTAACCATTCATCTCAATTGGTCCATCATATCTCTGCAAACATCTTTAAATCCAAATCGATTACCTTTATTGCTATCTCAGGATAAACCCTACACAAGTTGGTCTTTAGATGGTTTGTAAACGCATAGCTCTCCGTAGGCTGTTTATCTGCCATGTCATATGAAATTAATGATGTTTATTCCCAGCTGGCCAATTTGCATTAGTGCCACCTTTACCTAGTTGCAGGATATGCTTGAGTTGACCCTCCACAATTAATCATGGCCATCAACACAAACTGTGCAACATTCACTCAGTCCCATTAACCAGCTGGAAACTGTTGATTCTTAATAGGTGGAGGTACTCATTGGAGCCCTTGTGAAGAAAAGCAGAAATTCAATCTCACATGATATTTTTTCTAGATACATGTACCTTAAAAATACTCTGGGCTTAATTCTGGACTAAAAAAGGAGATAATTTCTCATGCACATAGCACTCTTAATTTAGACTAATAAACTCCAACATTTAGACTCATCCATGCAGTTTTATTTACTTAATTTGGGAGCCAAGTTAAAGGATTTTACCAGCAGAGCTGTTATAGTCGAGAGAGAGAGAGGCAGGCATGGCCTTCTCCAGGGTGTGCTTTAGCTCACTAAAAATCAGACCAAGAGAGGTACCTGCACCTTTCCACTCATGACTCTTCAGCTTACATAGAATAATCATGGGCCAAAAGGGGTGGGAATCGCCTAAGAAAGGGCAGAATAGAAATCTCAGGAAATCTTCATAAGCATGCTTTCAAATGAAAGAGGATGCCTGAAGGATGAGGAAAGTCAGCTTGGCTGGTGGAGAGGAATCTTGCTTAGGATGGGTTTTGAGTTCCCTGTATTCCACATCAATCATTAGCCTAAATATATGGTCTGGTGACATTTCAGGTGCCCTGCCTTGCCCAGCCTAACCTTCAGCTGCTGGAGAAGGGCACAGATTTCATGTAGTTTATGTGTCATATCTAGAAGACTGATTACATCTGTCTACTTCAGATACACAAGGGTATCTCAAATGGCATCAGATACTTGGGTTTAGGTAAACCAAATCTGCTTGTGAGTTACGTAATAGCCCCCTATCAAAAGGTTAAAGAATCCTTCAGACTGGAGGAGATGCCTTGGTATTTGGGTTCTTTTGGATAAGTAACTTGTTTGTGTCCATCCTTCATGCCCACAGCCTACTGTATTAATTAACCCTGCCATAACATTGAGTGACTGACTCATCTCTGGGCTCATCATACAGTGGTTGGGAAAGGTGTCTGCTGACATATTCAGTTCTGGGTGGGTTGAGTTACTCAGATTTCAAAGAGTGATCAGAAAAAATAAAGGGATAAGTGTGTATTTTTAAGCATGGTTCTGTGGGGTGACTTTGTTTCAGTTGCATTATTTCAAATTAGAATGGTCAAAATTTAAACTATGTCCTCCAGCTTAGTTAAGAAAAAGAGAAATTATTCCCTTCTTCTGACTTTATTCTTTCTCCGACATTTTCTCTCCTTTTCTTAGCAAGAACCTTTTTGCAGGGGATTGTCCCTTCTGCCAGAGTGGCGCTGCTTTTAATGGTGTAGGAGCCTGTCTTTGGCTGTCAGGTTAACACAAAGTTCAGGGCCTTATTGCTCATTTCACTCAAAAGGAAAAACCAGGGATGTGTGAGTTTTCTCTTTGTTGTAGTCTGCTTATACCAAGGGGAGATGAAGTCCTTGTTGGTGGGATTGATAATAGATACTGAGGATGCTCAAAACATTTCAGGCACCTGTCTCTGAAGCCTCTGCACAGCTGCCAGCTGCAGGCACAGCTGGATGGAGCCTAGACACATCTGTACAGGCAATGGTTAAGTTTCCACCGGACAAGTTATATTTCCTAAAATAGATTCCTAAAATCAATGGCTTGAGTAGTGTCTGCCACATACAGTATCTCCCCTGACAACTTTCTGCACCAGCATTTTCTCCCTCCCTGCAAGCTTAGTTCCATAGTTTTCTCTGGGTTGGATCTGGCCATTTTTACTTCATTTTCTGCCAAGCCTTCTCACAGAACACATTACTCAGTGAAAGCCTCCTGGTCCACACATGCTTTCAACACACCTGTTACAGGAGCAGGCTTGTGTACCCATGAGGTGGTGGAGGTTGCAGTTAGTTGTATTTTGAGGGAGGTTTGGCCCAAACCAGCACAAGCTGTTCCTCCTGAGCAGTGTTTCCCCCAAAAACACAGGATCTAATGTGGCTTCAGCTCTCCCCCCACATTAACTATGTTGAACCTATTGGTGATGTTTTCTGTTAGCAAGGTCAGTAACAGTGTATATTAGTGTATTTTATATTCATGCATCTGTGTATATCATACCATTCTTTCTTCACCCCAATAAGTTCACTTTCCCAAGCACACATTTAAATCCCTTGACTACAGTCTAGTATTAAGCAAAGCCTTTGAAACTCTGAATGCAAAATCTTGAAAAAAAGCAGATTTGCTGTTTTGCTAGAAAAGCAATAATTTCTTTTTTAACTAAACTTATTAATGTCATGATTACCCAAATAGTTTTCACTGGTATGTGAAAATTAATTCCAGAATTATTTGGTTAACAGTTGCTCGACTACCAGGCTCCAGCATATTACCAAGCTATGGGAATTGTTCTACAGAAGTGTAGCCACCTCATCACATGAAAAAGAGTCATGCAGAAAGATGGAGAAAACATGGATCTAAGAAGACTCTCAATGTGTGTAAAAATGGAGTAATGAAGTAATTAATTAGTAGATTAAGGCTGCCAGTCCAAAAGTTTTTTTTTTTTTTTTTAGAGATGACTCCAAGGGCTATATTAATCGGGGTGTACATGTATGTGGAATAAACAGGTCCCTGAAGCAGCGTGGTGAAATTACTGCAATGCCTACACTGCCACTCAAGTTCAGAAGCTCTGCAGTGCTCAAGTGTAGTGGTGATCATGCACTTTTCACTCCATAATTAGTACATTTCAGGGATAGACATGTCCCTGGCTTATGACAAAAGCTGGATTAATCTTGCTTTGGCTTAGATGTCCATGGTGTAGAAGCGTGTGCATACCAGCCAGCCACCCATGGCTTTTTTCATGGTCTATGGACAGAAATAGTACTTTTTGGAACATTATTTCTGTGATATATTTTAGATGTCAACTTTACTGTGAGAAGAGCCTGTTTCTCTCCACTGGTGATAAAGGAAATCTAGGTGCTTAGCTCAGAAGTAAACAACGAGAAGGAACTAACTGGAGCGCTGTCTGACAGAATATGCAGAAAGCATGGATCTGATGGCTTCAAGCTGTGTGTGTTCTCTGCACAGCCACATTCTTCTGGCAATGGACCCCTTTCCATTCTGTTTTGATTAATGACATATTTTCTGCCAAGTAAATTTTGTCTGGGCTGTTTGGTGACCTCTGCAGCCCATATTTACACTTCAGTATTCATTTTTAATTGGATTTACTTTGGTCTTAGTGAACTTTTCATTCCGAAAGCAGAATTTTGACTTGATCTGCAAGTATCAATCCTTTTTGCAAAGTCAGACTCAGTGCTGCAATAACGTTGATCTGACCTTGTTATCAGTTACACTACAAATAATCTGCTAACTAATCCATTCCCTAAACTATTAATTCTCAGTAGTCTAGTTTTAGCAGTTTCAGTAGTTCTCATGCTTCTTCTGAAGTGTACTGCCAGTTTCCAGTGCCTTTGGAGCTGCCACATCCAATACTGGGGAAGATTTCAGTCTAACTTCCCTGAATTAAGGCTTGCTTCCAGGTACAATTAGGAAAATGACAATCATTTCTCCTACTTCTGTGCCTCAAAGGAAGAACCTGAATTTCATGGACCATGCTGTCAGTTATAGAAGTTCTCTGCTCCTATTATGTCTGATACTTATCATTATACAGTATTTAAAGTAGGTAGAAATTCATGAGTGCCACTAAATGCTAGATCTATCAGACTGGAAGGCTGGTGTTGGTGATTCAGTTCAGATCTTGGAATCAGATGTAAGGAAGGTGCATGGAACATCCAGTTTGCTCCATTCCTGACTGTCCACATCTATGACAACTTCCCAGTGATTTTGTCTATCAATGCCCTCTATGGAAGAAGCCTGACAGCCATCAAAATTAACATGATGTAGAAAGTGAGGTTGAGAGGAGAACAAGAAAATGTGCAGAAGAGATCAACAACATTAATTATGTTCTGTATCCACAGAATTGAAAAAAGGAGAGGCTGAGGATGTTTGGACCACAAGATGGAGAACCAGAAACAGCTAAAATCATCTGCTTCATGAAAGATCATTACATGTGTGAAGCTACAAAATCACTTACACAACAATGAAAAGAAACCACAGTACTGAAAATTGCTCATGATATCAAAAAGAGGATTCATCTCACGAAACTGAGTGAAAAGTCAGTCAGCAGGTGTGGCCAGCTCCCTTGTAGTCAGTGGAGAACTGATTACTAGCATGAGCGGAGTTTAAGGTGCACTGTAGTATTTTCTAGGAGACTCTGATATTAGGCCAAGTGTATTTCATCTGGCCTCACTCTTGCAAGACTGAATAATTCCATGATGCCTTGGGCATTTACCATTAAAGAGCAAGCCAAGGATTGTCCTCACTGTATAACCAATTGATAAATGTTTATTTCCTGCATTGTAAATGGAACCTTCATGTGTTCTTTGCCAAACACAATGACTTGAATTTTATTCAATTAGTAATAAAGAAGCATGGAACACTGAAGACCAGGAACTTTGGTGATTTTATGCATCAATGTTTGGCACTTCAACAGCAAGCAAACAGTGGTTTCCTACAGACATGGTTACACACTGGTGGGGCAGAACCAAAGTCAACAAACATCTTAATCACCTTTGGTACCATATCCACAGGTATCACATTACAGCCCATGTACTTCAGAGAAAACCGCAGCTTAGCTGCAAGGAGACCAGAGCCTTTGCATCAAGCAAGGTCAAAAGTCAAAGGAAATGCCAGTAGAGGCAGTAGTCATAGTAAAGGAGCTCAATAAACCCCTCACCTTCTTGTTTACTCTTGATTTCTCATTTATTGTATAATAAAGGCAAATCTAAATGCATAACGGCACAAGAAGCAGCTGGGCTGTGTTTGTTCAAGGGGACTCAGCTGCTGACGGAGACAGGAACTCGGTTAATCAAACCACACTGTTGTTCTGCTCTTCGGTGCCCTGAGGCCATGCATGCAGTAGCTGGAATTAAGTCCTCACATTCGCAGTGATGGACAGGATGTCTTTGACAGCACCATGGGAGAAGGAAAAAGTTGCCACTAATATTAAGTACATAAATAAAGCCAATGGATGAGATTAATGCAATTGCATGTCTAGTGCGTATGCATGGTTTCTTTAATTGAATGTCGGACCCAGATAATGCTGGATTACTGCTTGACAGCTGCATGACCACCAGGCTGCCTTCCCACCTTCCTGTAGCCAGCTGGGACAGATACTTGATCACAGCTATGCTGGTATAGTCTTTCTGTTGTAATGGATTGTCCTGGTTTAGGGCAAATTTTGGGAGGAAACTTCCAGATGGGGTCCCCCTGGAAAGCAAATTCAAGTGGCCCCTCCCCTAGCTAGTTTGGGAAAAAAATTCCTTGGAGAAAAGTGGAAAAACTGTTTATTCAACAAGGAAGTGTTCACAGGCATTAAAAAAAAAAATAGTAATATTAAGCAATAAAACCTATTGCTGCTCTGAAATGAGATGACAAAATTGAGAAAGCCCTTGCTGTGGGTTGTAGCTCAGCTCAGTCTCTTATCAGTCCCTCCAGTGCTGGAAAATGCCATCCTGGGCCCCGATGGACTGCAGGTGTGAGAACTGGGTGTTTGTCTGGGTTTTCAGTCCAGAACAGGTTTAAATAGTTCCAATAAAAAGAAAAAATAAGCACGGTTCAGGGAACTTCTCTGCCTCAGCTAGCAAAAGCTAACTAAAAAACAAGGGAGAGCTCTCTCTCACTGTCTGTCTGTAGACAGCACAGTCCAGGAGCAGGATGTGGAGGAGTGAGTGCAGTTTCTGCAAACAAACTGCACACTTCTTCTCCCCCCTTCTCTCTGGGAACCAGTCTTAAAGGTGCAGAACTCAATATCCAGCATAAACACAACAGACAATTGGGGATACAAGCATCATAAAGTCACCTCAGGACATGGGTTTAACTCAAATCATAGATTAATGCAGCTACAATAAGGCCCAGATTTACTGGGGCAGGTCCTTGAATAGATGTGGTCAGGCCACAATTGTTGTGGCATGAGGTCTTGTGGTATGAGTGGCTGGAACATTGGGCAGCTGCCCTTACAGGCTTTGTACCAAGGTCCAGCTGCCCTAAGGAGCTGTGGCCCTCACCCTGACCATTGTCCTGAACCTCGTTTCTGTGTCATCTGCTCTGATTGGTGTCTCTCATTCTCTGCCACCACCGCTGTTGTAAACATGCTGACACTATCTACAGCCTGTTTCTGTTCTGCTTGAGAAGTCACCGTGGACCATCCCAGGGTCTGCCAGGAGATGCATCCTGATTGCCAGCAATCTCAAGTGATCCTATTGTTATGGTGCTGATGTGTGGTGCAAATCTAAAGCAATGGACATCCCAAGTATATTTTCTTCTCCTTAAAAAAGGTTCCTTTTTCTCTGTCTCTCTGGTGAGTCTTGCTTTCTTCATTCCTTGCAACTTTCCACCCTGAGTGACCCCAGGGGTAGCTTCTGGGGTGGAACATGTATGACATGTCCTTACAGAAACCCAGAGCTCAGCTGCTGGGCAAAGAGTGCTACAGGGTCTCAGTTAAATCTGGTGCTCTGCCATCATTTCTTGTGTGGCACTGGACAGTCCCCTTAGACACCCATAAATCACAAGCAAGTTGGGTGTCTGCCCACACCTCAGATACCCTGTGCACAGCCTCCTCTTCACTCCTGCTGGTGCCTCCACACTCAAGGAGTGTTGAGAGAGTTGACACCCTGTTGCACTTGGGCTGAGCAAAGGGCAGAGAAATGACAGCCATGATTAAAGCAGATGTTCTGGGGAAGCGATCTGAAGATGATGTCTTAGGGACTCTGAGGTGCTCAGGTGCTGCGCTGACTGATTTTAAACACTCAGACTTTACCAAAAGCTTCACAATGTTTATGTGGATTAAATGATTAATTTTAATTGTAAAATTGCCCATTTAGTAATGCAACCATTTCAAATAGCCTGTTATATACTAAATCATGCACCTACTTTCAAGTCAGTAACAGTTACTTCCATTTTGTACTCTCTCAATGTAACTCATTGGCATAAACAGATTCATCCCAATGACTAAATTTTTCCTAGTACACAATCTGACTTTTCATTATTATGGAAAAGAAAGCCTATACTCAGACTAACTGCAGAATTATGTTCTTACTCTTACGGAAGGAGATCATGGTTGTTTATCAGTATCCCATAGAATTAAAGCTGTAGCTTATGTATTATACGTTAAATATAGTAATTCAGCAATTAGTCTGGGCTTCAGAACCTGGGATGGAAGTGCTTACATGTAATGCTTGCCACAGAAAAACATGAATGGGCAAAACTGCTCTTTTTCTACATTCTCAAAAGGTTTAAAAAATTGCCAGAGCTGCTGTGAGGTCACCTGTAAAAAGTTTCAATTCCCAGAAACATGTCGGAGAATTTTCAAAGTCAAAAATCAATGGCTATGAAATTACTCATTAGTCTAGGGGAGTGTGTTTGCCTGTTTTCACAGCTAACATTCATCTTCCTATAGTAATAGTGGTGTAGACAATTTGACACAGCAAAGTTGATCTATAAGTGTTTTAATTAAAACTCTGACAGCAAGTTGAAATCCTGTTTTACTTACAGAGCAGACAGAATTCACCTGAGGACTCAGGTTTCGAGGAAGACCTCAGGATTGGCACAAGTCTGGGAGGTACATTACGAAAACACATGCTCATTAAACTCTAAGCTAATGTTGTTATGTTTTCTCTCCCATGACGTTATGGTTTGGATACTTCTTGGACATTAAGACTCATCAGCTCTTTTGCAAAGGTCTCTGGACACTTCAAAGTGCTGATTTCTGGAGCTGGGGGGAGATTTTTAGCTGGCTAACACAATGGTAAGAGATGAGAACAACACCCTGTCTGAATAAGGCATGGAGGATGCACAGAGAGAGGAGATGACAAGGAGAAAATGTCGCATCTTTAGTAAGGAATCTTTGACTTTTTCCCTCATGCTAGAATAAGGCAGTAGCCCAGAGGAAGGAGAGAGTTATCACAGGCTTTGACAGACTCCAAGCCAATGCTCAGGAATGAGAAGCAAAGTAAGGCAGCATTCTATTGCAAATTTTATTGATTCCTGTGGCTCTGCTGTGCCATGTAAGACACAGCACACGGTTGAGCAGGGTTCAAATGGAGGCCAAGTTGGTAGTTATCCAAAGTACAGAGGTGGAAATGGCAAAACTGCAGTTTGGGGAGAGATGCCCCTGGTCTTGGAGAAGCATTAGTGTCTCTGTGAGAGGCAGGTACAGCTCAGGACGGAGGGAAACCCCCAGCAGTGCTGTCAAGTCCTGATGTACTTGTCCCCTCCTGGCAGCTCTTCCTCTTCCACTGCTGACCAAAAGTCTGTGAATGTTGTAGGGTTGCATCTGCTGAGAAAGCAAAGTCTGGGAGCCCTGGTTCCTGGTTGCATTCATGGCTCCTCCACCCCAGAGCACGGCGTGCACACCGCCAGCTCTGGCAGAGGAATGGGCTGGGAACAGGCCCTGCAGGACCATGACAGACTGCTGCAAGGCTTTCATCCTCCTGAGTTATTTAAGTGATGCTGATGCCCAGAGGAGTTCTGCTTCCTGTGCCAACATGAACTTTGCCTTTGCTAATGAGAAATTCTTTACTCTGTGAGTTTAGAGATCCCACCTTTCACTGATTTAGGCACAAGAGGTGCCTAAGGTCTATCTGTTTCCACTGACTGGAGAGGGCTTCTATGAGGGCATGGAAAGACACTGAAGACCTTAGAGTCCTGAGAAAAAGATACTATCAATCAAAATGAATAATCAAACATTTGCAGTCATAGAAAGGAACATCTTAACTCCTAGGAGTTCAGTGAGAGAATTAGGTGGTCTGTAAGAGGATGTATATCAGTCTCCTACCTTATCAACGAAACTAAAATGGGATCAATGGGTATAACTTAATTTTCTCTGTTCCCAATTTTCCCTATACAAAAGCAAGCATAAAGTATATATATTTCTTACAAGGCAGAAACCTCCGGTGGGATGGATGCTAATATTTTAATTGGGTTTTGAGAAGTGATCTGAGAATTGGCAAACTGTAGCACCATACACCTTTGCTGTCAGAAATTCCCTCTGCAGGTTATGTCCCTCTTTCTCTCTCTCTCTCTCTCAGTCTCTCTCTATCTTTTTTTTTTCTTTTTTTTTCTTTTTTTTTTTTTCTTTTTTTTCCAGCCAGGATAGAAAAACCCTAGGAAGCCACAAAGGCTCATACCCAATATTCACAAAGTGTGAGGCCGTGGTGGTTAACCCATAAGAAAGAGTCATGAATCTTTTCTAAGTCTGGCATCTCCTTTTGGGACTCACACAGCAGCTTGGTTTTGTAATTATTTATAGAACATTAATTTTCAGTCAGGAAAGAACTAATTGTTTACTATTAGCATAACACTCAATTTGAAATAATTAACACAAATTCTTTTTTTTTCACTAATCTTAATCTAAGTCTAAAATGTATCCCCAAAGTCCATTAAAAATCAAGCAAAACCCACTGTTAATTAGAAAATTGCTCCATTACAATAGCTGAATTTTAACAAGTTCAACCAAGGACTATGCCACATTACACAATAAATCTCCTGGTTTGTCACATTTGAGAGTTACTAATAAAGAGGATAATTTAGTATTATAAAAGTGCTTGCTTTGTCTGGGAAGGCCTTACAGTATGTCAGTATTTTATAAATTCACTTGATGGCAGATCAGAAGAGAGATATAAATTGTCTGGTTGGGTAAATTAACTGAGGATTAATTCTCTCTGTTTTAATTTAGCATCAGAATGCTAGAAAACTTTTAAAAGCAGATGGGCTATTGATCAAAGAAGAGGGTAATCAGTGCATCAAAACAAGGAGAGGATGAGAAATGGGTACTCGTGAGGCTCTTCAGCAATTGCTGCTTTAGACAGAGAGGATTTATTCACAGTGAGTAAGGAGAGGGAAGAGGAAACTGGGGGAGGAGAGGCTGCTTCGGGACAAACCCTTACCCATGTAAGTGAAGCTGAAAAAAATATATCTAACAGGAGAGGAAATGTAAAATTTAAGAGGGAAGATCTTAAATCATAAGAGTATGGGGGAAGGAAAGGCCTCACAGTCACTCACTGAGGACGCACGATCCATCAATGTCCATCCTGTCTGCAGGGCACTAATTGCCATGTCCATGAAAGGAGCTTGAGAGACCTGAGGGGATGGGCTCCCAAGAAACCAAGAGTTTTCTGCTGTGTGCGGTCCAAGTCCTGGCATGAGCCTCCATGACTATTTACTTCTCTCTGAAGTTTTTGAAGGTATGGAAATAATTAATGATCTGGTTGTGTCTCTTTGGCTCTGGAAGCAGAGCATTTCTGTGTCCATGTTAACCACACAGAAATGATGCTGTCCGATGGGAGGCTGTGTTACAGTCAGAGTCAGAACGTTCTGACTCCTGGCACAACACACAGTTATGTGCAGTGTCCTAAAAGCAGCATGGGAGAATCACTTTTTCAGAAGAATAGGGAGGAGAAGAATAAAATTCACATGTTTAGCCAGCAGTGCTTAACACAGATCCTGGAGGGAATCCAGGAGGACTTAAAGCAATATTTTTGTTTCCTTCATCTCAGTTACTTTCCCAACATAGCTTCTCTCTGGCAAAATTTGGAGGACCCAGAAGGGGTTCTGTCTGGTGCACATCCTTGTAAATCTGTAGACCTAATACAGCATTTGGGGAATATGTGGGGAACACCCCACCCCTTTTTCAGACAGTGCATCCTTCTATGGTGTGTCTGTGCACACAGATGGGGGCTATGGGAGTGTGGTCTTTGATGCACCAGAATGAGACTGGTCTGTGAACCATAGACTCCCTTAGTGACTCTAAGTAAGGCACTGTCTCTTTCTGCCTATTTACATAAAAATTTCATTCCCCTTAACCCTCATGTGGCTGTTTTGATTATGTCTGTCTAGGAAGATCAGCTTTCTCATTATGTAGAATGCATCACACAAGAAAGTCCATCGACACTTAGATGTCTCCCAGTTGGAGAGTCAGCACCATTTCACACATCCCTGGGTATCCTGCAGATCATGGTCTGCTGAAGGTCCTGCATGAGACCTGTCAGCCCCCTGTGGACATCCTGGATGCCTTTGGGCTCCTCACAGTACTCTCACACCTTGTTTGCTGTGGTGGATCCATCAACAGTCATCAATTCACTTGTTTCTGTTTCTAAACCCTGCTGAGGCATAAATTTGGTTGGATGAAGTGAATATTTGATCCTTGGAAGCGTTCAGTGACAGGTTGGATGGGGCTCTGAGCAACCTGGTGTGCAAGGTGTCCCTGTCTGTGACAAGGTATTTGGAACCAGATAATCTTTAAGGTCCCTTCCAACCCAAACCATTCTACAATTCTCTGATAAATCTTACAAAGCAATAACATTGGGAACTTAGTTACATTTAACCATTTTTTTAATGTCATTGAACTAATTCCAAAGTGTTTACTGACTCGACGATACTTCCAATGAGTTCCAGTGACTCTAAAGTTTGCTCATCACAGGTTTTCTTTTAATAGTGATGTGTTCATACAGCTATTAATCCATGCCCTGGCATTGGTGTGAACTGCTTCTCAGTTACCAAAATATTCTTGGAGTGGATGGAATGGCTGATGCTCAGAACACCGATATTAGGAAGATTGTGGGATGCTTTCACTTGTTTTGCATTCAGGACCATCCCAACCCCTATGAGACAGTAATTGTGCCATTGGCATCAGCTCTTCTTCTTCTTCCATCTGACACCCAGAGGAGGAGCCATCGTCATACACAGGATTAAGGTCTCTGTGAACCAAAAACAGGTGCTCTCTTGACCACAAAATTCTGTGTTTGAGCTGGGCAGCCATAAAACGAGTACAGTTTGTCCTGATCTTGGTATTCTGAACCAGCTGCTCCGATATTGCTGGTTTAGAAATGGCTATGTAGAGAACAAGTGGGCAGGGTTGGAGATGCTCCCTGTAATTCTGAGGTTTGCTCCTATCTGGGGTCATTCTGTTTGTGGTATCACCAGAGGAAGCAATTTCATATCACAGGGACTCTGGAAAGGACAAGTTAAACCTACTGCCTTCCTTGGGATCAAGCTAAATGCTCCTGCCTGAGTAACATCAGATAGTTCTCTCTTATTTTGTTAAGTGGCAAGGGTGCAGTTCATTGAAACCAAAATACTGTGCTTGCTAATGTCTTGTGGATTTGAGTCTACAGCTGAGCCATAGGCAGTAAGAATACTTAGGGATTCATTGAGGAGTGGGAAGAATTTTTTGATTCAGCATTTTTAGTATTAAAATCTCCAAATATTCTAACGTTTTTTAGAAATTTCAAATCTCTGTGACAAAACAAAATTGCATTTACATCTACATTAAAAATTCTGGTCTGAGTTTGCAAGGAAAATTTGAGTATTAAGATGAAAGCTGATAAATCCCTACCCTAAACCCCAAACACTTAAAATAGCATTTAATTTTTTACAGGATTTAGAGTTGTAATAACTTTGAAGTAGGTTGATAATGCCATGTAGACAGGATGTAAACCTCTTCCTTCTGCTGCTGGCTGAATCAGCAGCTTGTCACTCAGTGTTGGTTTCTTACACCACTCTCTTCCCTTTCACCGTGCTGACAACCTGTGTGCTTACCTTGGCTCTGAAACCTCCACTAGCTGGCAGGGAGAGGTCAGAGGAGAACACTGAAATATCTGTGGTCCGAATGGGGAAGGGAGATGTTGTGACCTCGATTCTAAAGGTACTGAAGCCAAAGGATGCTAAAAAAGGCAGCGGATACAATGTTCAAACCCTCCTTGCACCTGTTCACTGATGGTTGCATTTAAATGTTCCTGTCAAAACTAGTTGTCATGAAGTTTCCTTTTCAATTGTTTTAGTTTTTAATAAAAGATGTTTAAAGAAGGTGAAACTGCAATGATGACTCTAAATTAAAGAGCTTTTCTGGGGGAAAAAAAAGCGCAGTTGTGTTAATAATTATGTGTATTATAACTGTACCTTCAAGCTTCATGCTGTAGCTGTCTTTGCCAGCGAAGAATTCAGAATTAACCTCCTGCAGGGTGCTAATCCAAGCGGACCAGACAGACAGAGAAATTATTATCCCTGACTTATCAATGGAGATTTGAGGGATTAAACCTTGGTTCCAGAGACCCAGGTATGACCTTGATGGAACTAAACCCAAATAATCTAAAGCCCTGTTCAATGCTATTGGCTGCTAACAGCATTATTTCTTTGGCCTTAATAGTCTGAAAAAAAAACCCCAAAACAAACAAAGAGACAAAAAAAGCATTGTACAGGTGTTCAAAACCAGTGATAGAGCCAATTACAGAAGCATGAAGATGCTGTATTGAACACTTTGGTTCATTCCTCAGAAAACACCCCAGGGAACTGCTGTTGCCTCATTTATGGCACTGAGGAGTTGACTGTTATGGATGGGTATGAAGGATGTGAGCAGCACATTAATAGTGAGGGGTAAAATAATTTCTTAAACCAGCCAAGATAGATAGAAGAATCAGGCAGTGTTTTAGGCAGTCAATCCCTTCCACTGGTTACCATGTCATAATTAGATGATAATGGGATTGCTATGTATTCTTTAATGGGTTTTAAAGTATCACAAGTCATTCCCTCCTAGCCAAGCAGTTTGTTTCCAGCAATTATGCAGTCTTTGTTTTGAAAGGATAACAGAATCCCACTGCAAGTGGCTCCCTGAATACAAAACCTGGCACGGTGGCAAGGAGCACTTGCGGGTTCCACAGGATCATTGGTGTGAAGATTGAAACTCTTTGGTTTTACAGTCTTGGACCACAAAACAAACAAAAGTATTCTGTTTCTCTTGAGCACTTGCATGGCCCAGTTCAGTACATGATCTGGTTCATGTGGTGGAATCATCTGTTTAGCATAATATCCACTGGAGTAGATTAATTTGTCAGGGTAAGCACATAAGACTGAGTGTGACTGCATTGTTTCTGATCCAGCACTGGTTTAAGTGTCTTCTTCCTGCCCTGCTCTGGTCTTTAGGATGGACATGCCCTCTGAGGACGTGAGTCATGTCAGATTCCTGAAGGCTGCCCAAGCAGGCCACATCAAACCCTCCTGAGAAGAAGACTCTCTCTCTTCTTGGTCTGGCATTATCACTAGAGGGACACAGGAGCAAAACACAGATTCAAAGCCCAACTACACTGTTCTAAAGAGCTAAAGAGCTCTACAGGATCAAACTATGAACCCTAAACATCTCTACAGGATCAAACTGCCTCTTCACCAAGTCATTTTCACAGAAAATTTTGCTCTTGGAGCCACCCTAGTTCTTCTTATTCAGTACTGCAGGTAGGGACACGTAAGTGTATGGATAGAGTGACTTACTGCACACTTCCAAGGATCATTTTCCCTGGTGGATACTTGACTGTGAATGCTTTTTGGCCCAGCTGAAGGACAGCATATGAATCTTCTGCCTGAAGAATGGGGTGTGCCCTGTGTTGTGCAATACCAGGAGGAAAAATTTATGAAGAGTCACTTAGGACTTACTTCTTTTGCTATTTATCTTGTCTCTGCTATTGCCCTGTGAATGAGGCTGTCTGGAAACCAGAAAGAGAAAGGAAAAGAGAGGGTCTGGATCTTCCAGGGTTACGGATTCCTTTTTCAGTAAATAAATGTGCAGAGATTTGTGGCCACCAAAATGGTAACTCCTGGTGTCCAGTGGTGATTGAATATCCTACCCACTATGCCTGAGTGAGCAAGTATTTTCCCAGTTTATTGTGTTCAGCTCTTCCCTGTTCAGTGGCTTATGGAAATTTATGATTCTATGATTCACAAAGGAAATAAAAATACTTCAGTTGGCGTAATGCATCTAACATATAAAGTTTATAGCAATTCTTTCAGTAAGTAAAAGCATGACTTTATTGGCCAATATTGAAGTCAGTAACTGAGTTTGATTGCTAAATCATCATGCATCATTCAATTTGGTTTCTTTGAAGATGTCCTGAAAATTGCCACTGTAAAACAATGCAGAGCATTTGTGGTGTGTTGCTCACATCACAGGCCATTGTTTTAACTGACACTGTAGTCAACTATTTAATTATACCCATATCATCACTAGGCTTTGAAAAAAAGCATCCTAATAGAAGTTGGATGAAGACCAGTCCACCTCTAGAAAAATTTGGTTTCAAAATAGCAGTATGTCTTGCTTAAAAGCCATTCTGGGCAGCTCTGTTTGTGCCTTTGGGCCGTTATTTGTAGTTCTCAAACAGGACTGCTTTAGTGCAAGAGAGCTCTCAAGTCCTGCTCTATCCAGCAAGGAAGGAGTTGCCACTTCTGATGAAAGCTTTTCAACATCAGCCTTCACCCAGATGTGGACTGCATCACACTCCCAGAGGTGAGGAGTTCCCAGAGCATAAGGCTGGGGATGTATACTAGTCTCAGGTTGGCTCAAACTGATGATGTCCTCCAAAAAAAGAAACCCAAAACAAACCCGAACAAAAAACTAAATGCAGACTGTAAGGCCAACACATTTCAAGAACTAAACAAAGGCAGTGCAGTGTAGTGCTTTCACATCCTTAGGGCTTTGGGAAAGCATATTGCTTTTAAAGGACAAACACACTAGTAGAATTCCTGTTCCTTCATTCTCCTTTTCTGGGCAAGTCCAAAACTAAGAGCCTTTTACTATCCTCTTAAGGAAGGAATGTCTTGTGGGAGACGCTTGTTAAAATCTTGGCAGTGTATCCTTGCAATGCACCTTTCCAAACAAACCCACAGACCTTATGATTGCTTCACGGTGTTTAATGTGTAACAAGGAGTTCTGCTGCTATTGTAAAAATACCAGTTGACTTTTAACAGGACCATTAATTGATACAGTATCTTATTAGAACTCTTGTTTAAGTGGCAGTAAAATGTTAAACATTCTTGAATGTATTAATAAAGAAAAGCAATTAGACATGCTTGTTTCAGGAATCTTGATAAATGAATAAATCTTGAGTTAATTACAGTGCTGGGCACTGAGATTTAGCTCTCAGAGGCTACAATCAGTACATTTCAAAAGGACTCTCCCCATAGTTAAGTACGTGCATGCACACACGGTAAATCTGGCAGGAATGATTGTAAGGGATAACAATTCTATTCTCTTCATTATCTATGACTATTTTTTTCAAAGTTCAGATGAAATTCAGTTAACACTGCGATCTGAACATCTCCAGACGTGTGAGAGGAGGTTTGACCACCTATTTTTCTTCATATCCTTTGGTGCCATTCATTACCAGATCACAACTAAGTCACATGAAATAGGGTGACACTGTGCATAAACCAAAGCCATTTCCTATCCACCATTTTTATCTCACTCTGCCTTTGAGGTGGGATAGAGATTAGACTCAAGGCTGAATATAGACCTGAAACATTGTCTGCTTCCCCACCAGAACCATCTGATCTAGAACTGTATCAGTAAATACAGGAGGTGTTTGCTTAAATCTTGGTATATACAAGGGGACTCACCTTTCACTTACTCTTTTTGGTAAGTACATGTATTTTTACACATAAAAACTTTGATACAATACACCCTTGCTAGCATTCTGAAAATCTTTGTGATGCTGTTTTCATGTCTGTTTGCCTGAACATCTGGTCTGCTATAACTAGTGACAATGTTCTACTTGATTTTTAAAGGTTTTTATTGATTTAATCTATAAATTTATGAGTATCTTATATCCAATAGTAATGTTTAGTAGTCTTTCTACTTTTACAACTGGTTCACACTCTGTGAAATGTTAAGTTATTCTCTTGAACTCTGCCTTGACTGGCCAAGACGCAGTGGCACCATTCTGCAGAGTATAGGGTAACTAATATGTGGACTATTCACCTTTTTATTTATCTGTCCAACAACACTCCTCTATCCCTCTGGTCACCATGAAATTCTCCAGAACCCATTGCTTTTCAGATCTCAGTTTCTTAGGTGGAATTTAAATAAAGCTTGATAGAAATGTGGAGAGGAGAGAATCCTGGCTCCAGCTGTAGGATTCAGGAAGCCTGGACTCCATGGCATTATTCCCCAATCTCAGAGTCAAAAGAAGCAAGGTTTTGAAAAGATGTGTGTGGTTAGTAACACAACAGCTTCAACAGTGTCTTTCTGACATCTTGCAAACTGGGAAGGACCCTGTGCTGAGAACAGCTCAGAGTGTAAAATTCAGTTTAAGAACACTGTTCTGCCATGGTCATGCAATTTAAATCGTACATATTGCACTGTCTTTTTATACCAAAGATAATTTTTTTGACATACAGAACATGGGTTTGAAGCTGAAGAAAGGTACAAGGAGCAGAACACAAACAGGATCCTTTCTTTCAAGTCTATGTGAAGAGGAACCAAAGCTTTTATTAGCTTAATGTAACTCAAGGCTCAGTGAAAGCAGATAAGCTGTGTTCCTCCGAAATAAGCATGGCAAAAATGGACCCACCAGCAATCACATGGAGATTGCATTTTATTAATTCTGCTTTTTATTAGGCAACTGGCACATAAATGCAAAACTTTGAGTCTTTACTTCAACCGTTTACTAGAAAGATGACTCTTAAATGAAGTGTTAGAATAAAAACCATTATGAAAGACAATTTGAAGAAAGGTTTAAAATCTAGATTCTAGTTTTCATAATTTCATTTTAACCAGATATTTGCATTTGTGTTCAATCAAGCCATAGACACTATATTTTGCCTTTGGTAAACCATTGCTTTACCTGGGTTTTTTTTTTATTTATTCCTTCAAGCTGGAGAGTCCCTTTGCTGGATTTCTGCAGTAACTGACAGTCAAGTCTGATGATAAACTATTGGTCTGTGACAGCTATTAATAAAGAAAAGTCAACAGTTTGTGAAGTCAGCAGAGAGATTTTTGATCTCTCTCACTCTGAACACAATGACATTGCTTCAGTTTTACAGCAGTCCCCCTGCACCCCGGGATCTGTCCCAAGAAATTTACTTTTGAGAGGCGTGGATGAAGAATGATGATTATGCCTCTAAATTCTAATTGTTATATCCTAGCCTAGCAGAATGGCAACTGTGGATAGCAACAGGGTCATTTCTGTAATGAGAAAGCCAGTGCTATTTGTATTGTGTGGCTTTTTATGATTAGAGAAGCAAATCTAAGCAATTTGTAAGGAAGTTAATTACTTTACAAATGTGCTCAGATTTGCTTGTCTGCAAAGCTGTGTGCCAAAAGATATTTACAAAGGTTTTGCTTGGATTAATGGAGGGAGGCCAGAGGGCCAGCACAGTGCTGGTGCAGTGCAGAGCTGTGAGAGGGAGCCCTGGGCTCTCCCTGAGTGGGTGGCAGTGAGCACTCAGAGCAGTCCTGCCTCATGCAGAGATGTTAGAGCCCAGCACAAGTAAGTGTCTTGTTCCTGTGAGCAATCACAGCCTCTGTTCCCCTGACTGTTTAAAGAGGTGGGATCAGGAAACCCTTGCCTCATTTTGAGGCAGGATACCACCTACTCAGTGCTGTGTTTTCTCTGTTTAAGGTGGGCACTCCCCTTCCTGCCCCAGTTACGATCTCTGTGTTTTGCTGGATAGCAAACTGGGACATACATCTGGCCCCTGCTGCCCTGGCCTCAGAGACAACCAGATCCCTCAGGCTCAACAAATATGAGTTATCCTGCAGCTCATCAAGCATCACCATGTTCTGTGTGCAACTGTTTCTATCTGTTATTGTGGATTCCTCTTTAAACACTGCTGGCAAGAGCAGTCAGTCGTGATGGAGGTCACCACACATCACACTGCAATTAAAGCCATGGTACCCCACTGGAAGCAGATCTGTGCATTCTGGTACCTCAACACCACCCACAAACCAAGGGGCTGAGCTTCTGCAGAGACCCATCCACACACTGTGGAAGCTTCCTCACTCCTAACTGAGGAAGTGTCCCCAGTGCTAACCCGTGGCCAGGGAGGGTTTACTGTAATGGTGCCTTATTTATCAGAGGGTCTGGTGATCTGCAGTTGAGGGAAACAGAAACAATAAATATCAGAATTGTTCAGCTCAAGTGAAACTAGTTGAGGACTCTCAGAGGTCTCTACCCAATAAAAGGGCTAAGTGACAACACCTCTGTATTATGAACTCAGATTGTCCCCGACAGTGTTAGTTTTTAGGCCCATTTCCAATGGCAGAATCCACACAGGGCACGAACCTGATCTGAGATCTTTTACCTTTCTTTTGTCCACCTTCTTCTATTAAAAAAAGAATTATCATCTTCAACCCAAATGCTGAAAAATAATGTTTTTAGCTGAAAAGACAAGAAAGAAGAAATACTGTCCACTACCCAATGCCAAAATCACCTGCTTTCACAAGTGAAGTTTCCCTGACCAGCTCAATATGCCACATTAATCTTGGAATTTAATTGACAGGTCATTTTAAAACAGAAAGGGCTGAGAATTGATTTCTTTAAAGCCTTTTCTGTATTCCTTTATACAGGACAGTTCCCTTGTCTAATGCTCTCTACAGCTTGGTCACTGAGGTAATGCCTCCCTGAGACAGTTCTCCAGCATGATGACAATGCCTTTTCTAGCAGGATGCCTGATTTCCATGCCAGATCTGACAACTCTTCATTTGAGCTGAGCCATCCTGCTCATAACAGCAGAACAACCAAGGCAAAACATCACCGACTGTGTGGAGAAATAAAAAGGTGTCAGAAGGATTAGTGCTTTAACACCTTTCTTAAACCTTTGCTTTCTTCATCTCACTTAAATCTTTGTACTGGCTATGTCCTCTAAATGGATCTCACTTGGTTTTTGTCTTAGAAGGAAGCTTTTTAAGTTAAATGAGTGCCCAGGAAATTTTCTGCCTGATATTCCCAGGCAAGATGACACTTCTATCTGAAGCTAAGGTCTAAGTGGACCTGAGGTCACTGCTTTTTGTTTTGTATTGAAGGGAAGATGATACAGCCTTCAGAGGCAGTGTTGTCTTGTCTGCTGTCAGGTTGTCCAGACAGTGCTGCCAAAATAAGAACTGCATATCTATCCTGGATCTCATTTCCCACTTGTGAAAATCTGCCTTCCTCCCAGGGAGGTCACACTCCTCCTCCCATGACCCTGGATCAATCCCACCATTCTTTGGTCTGGTGTAACTTGATGTGTTCAAATAATAATTTTGGCTGTTTATATACTGTATATGCTACTAATAACATATTGTGAATAATAATAATTGATCCATTATTATTATGGCACTGCCTGTGCTTGCTGCCAGGATGGCAAAAAAGGGTTAAAATTTAGAGCTTCAGAAGTAAGATTAGTTAATTAAGGGAGGTCCGTGTGCAGCATTGTTGAAGAATTAAGAAAGAAAGTGTTGATAGATTTGTATGGAAGGAACCACAGAACAAGGAAGAGGACAGGTTGCTGTCTTCAGTGAGACCTTCATGGCCACAGATCTACAGTGGACATGTGTGTACAGTGAATTTCCCACATTCCATATCTGGGGCTTGGGATGAAATCTGTGCAACCTCCCCTGATCCCCCACGTCCTCTCACTGTCAGTAATAGAGCAAGACCACAAAAATGTGAGGGCCACTGATTTGAGTGGCATCGGCCGATGTGTGCTGCTGTGCTGTGCTGTGCTGCTCCCATGTTGAAATCAGGTGCTGGGAGAAGCAGAGCTGTCATCAGGGCCCCCTTTGCCTGGCTCTGAAGGGCAGTGCCAGCCAGCCATCACAGCTTCCCTTCCTGCATGTGACACCTGGCATATACCGTGCCAGAGGGGGCTGAAAGGTTTTTCTTTATAAAGCCTCAGCAGATCTGCTCTTGAGGAGCTGTGTGCATCCAGTTTGGAGTCTGCAGGGGAGAATGCAAAGCTTGTGCTGTGGTCAGAGATCCCCCAGGTACTGCAGATGTGCCACATCTGGCAGTCAGCCTGAACTGTGGGACTCTCCCATACGTGTGTCAGGTTGTGTCTTGTGTATATCTTCTTAAATGCTCCAGTGTAGCTGTGAGCAGGGCTGAGAAGCTTTCTGCCACAACGAGGGAAAGTGAACCCTATGTGCTGCTTCTGCAGCAACGTAACAGAGACAATTCTTTCAGCTCTGGGAGCACCTATAGGACTAGTCTGAATTCATCCACCTTCAAAAATTGCACTCTTTTGTGCAGTTTTGCAAGTATGGAGTCCAGACTCCAAGGAAGATAAGCAATAAGCCTTGGTCTTGCATCTTCAGGAAAACAGAGTGGCAAACAGGGATGTTTTTCCATGTTAAAAGATGAAGCTGAGAGTTACAGAATGCTGTGGTTGACCGTGGTGTACCTGTTGAAGGAAAGACAAACTGGAACCTTGTGCAAGATGGTGTCTCCATTTTTTATGGGACTGGTACCCCTTTCCACAGAGTCATACTGGTTCTCCCTGGAAAAAAATTTAGAATTTCAAAATGATCACATATAATTGGAAAAAAATGTCTTCATTAAGCACCCTAAAACTACAATGGACACTGGGAAAACAGACAGATGTCTGATGTAGTAAAAGGTAAACTGCCTTTTGTCATCTCCCTGTCTGTGAAAAGTTTCTTGCCCCATATTCCATGGGGCAACCATTTGAGGTCTCCACTTCAAACCAGATTGAAATGTAATCTCTACCCTAGACAACCATCAGCAAGAAGGTCTTCAGACAAAATAATGAGGTTAAAAAGGGAGAACATTCACCTTAAAATCAAATTCACCATACACTTGTGGCCCTGCCAACAAGCTGGCCCATTTGAAACAGTAGCCAGGAGCAGGAGAACCTAGATTTATTTCAAGACATCTGGAGCTATTTATGCTTTTATTGAGGTTGTGTTTCAGGGTTCACAGCCACTGAAAATCAGGTTTATATATGTGGTCCATGCAAGCTATTTTGTTCCTCATGGAGAATGAGGACCAGTCCCATGGACAGGAATAATTTTCAACCACTACCTTTTCCTGTAAAAGTCTTCAAAGATAAAAGTGCTATCAACATATTTAATTCTTGCTTTATATCACCTAAATATTGCCCACTACTCCTTAGAGCTGGATTTCACCTTAGATAACAGCACTGCCATTATCAGCTGTATGTTAGCCAGGCAGCAAATGAAAAAGATGATGAATTTCTCTGATGCAGGTGATAATAGTTATCTAGGTGTTTAGATTAGTACCAACTCATTGATAGTTATGCATAAACAATTTAATGAGATTAAATATAAGAGAAAAAATACAGTTTTTGAATTCAAGAATTTCATTTCCCTTTGAAAAAAAGGTTAACTCCGTATTCAGACAGAGAGTTGTATAAAATTATGTCTGCCCTGATGTGCTGAGAAGTATGAAGCAATGACATTTGCAGGGCTATGTCCTCTTCCTTCTCTGGATAGCCAAGTTGTAAACTTAAGGCTTCAATTTGTCAGACAAAGTTAACCTAAAGTTTAGAACAAATTAAAGATGAAGACTGAGAGATGCATTTTTAATCTTTCATTATTTCAAGCCTCAGAGATGTAAGGTTTTGATTCAAGGCCACTGCTGCTTTCATTTCTGTTGAAAAGCAGCCAGGCTTTGAATGTGAGCATCTTTTTAAAAGATACTGTAATAATTTTATCAATATTCACACTGACAATTTCTAACTAGTTTCACAAGTTCCGAACCTTTAAGAGTTATTTACCTTCTGGATCCTGCTTTTAAAAACATCTACAGATCTTTTAAAAAGCTCAACCTCTTATTGGTGATTTCACACTGGCAGCAGTCAAATTCTTTGTGCTATAAGCCTTCTGGGCACTACAAGTTAATGACTGAAACTGAGTAGCAGTAAAAGAATGATTAATGGAAAATCCTCATGCCTCCCTATCAAAGCTGTCTCAAGAGCTATGCTCATATAGCTGCAGATACAATATTTCTTAGCTTTGCAGTCTCCAGACAATGAAAAATGGCATCTTATATATTTCTAAGATAGATAGTTCCCTTAATATTGGCTCCATTATATGAGAAAATTGTGCTTTAAATAAGGATAAATATTGACGTGTTTTATTATGGAAAATAAACCCACATTTGAGTCAAAATGCCACTACTATCTTCTTCAGTGAATTATTATTGAGTTTAATCATTATTTAAATTTTGGGTTGATTTACTTGGGAAAAAAGGCACTTCAAAAACAAATAGTTTAAGAAGCTAAAGTAGCACAGAAATTACAAGAACCCAAACGCTTAAAAAGCACAGAAATTAAGAGTGACATAACTGGGAAAAACACTGTGAAGGGCTTTTAATGAGCAGAAGTCGTGACATGTTAATACCTCTTAAAACACGTACTTTGGGTTTAAAATGTTTCATACAGGCAGTTTAGTTTATGTGTGTGAGGTTCCCAGGACACTACAGCAAACATGAGTCTTGTGAAAGCCAGGCTGGGCTGGAAGAGCCACAGCTCAGAGAGTTTCACTCACAAGGCACCACAACCTCGTGAGGTACCTGGTGGCTGCTCTGCCAGGGGCTGGATGAACTCTCAGTGCCACACCCTGCTGAAGACAGAGGAGTTTCTGGTGTGGGATTTAGTGCTGTCCATGGGTCCTGGATCCAAACATATGACTACATAATAGGAAGACTTCAAACTTGAGAGACACTGAATTATTGTTGGTATAAGTTTGAAACTAAGTGTGCTAACAACACTGGAGGCTTTTGATTGCAGTGTTGATCACTGGATTTCTCTTCTTTCCCAGAAAAGGAGTGTCTTGTCTTGTCTTATCCTGTCTAGCATAAATTTATTATTTCATTTTATTATATCTTGTTATATTTTTTTGTTTTCTTTAATTTCTGCTAGCGCTGGAATTGGGCTCAAAATGCTTCTATCTCACAAAATGCTTCATGATTTTGAAAACAAATCCCCATTTAATATGAAAAATGACCCTTAATCCCTTAGTGTACAGTCTGCAAAAAGTAGGAGGTAACTTCTGAGTGCCATGTGAATAAAGGCACTCAAAATGCAAGAGTTTGGTGCTGTTATGATTCCTGGGCAGATGACAGATCTGAACTGGCTTTTTCCAGGTTACTGATCATAACTACTTCCAGTCTTCCACTCTTTGGGCAGAATTAGAACCTTTGTCCTGATCTTTGCTGTTAGAACTTCTCCTTAGAGATTTTTATATCTCTGTAAAAAAGATTTCATTTCCTAGACAGGTGTTGTCATTTGGACAGAATTCTTGCACTACTCAATCTGAAAAAAAAAAAAAAAAAGAAGAAAAAAAAGGAAAAAAAGGTTTAATTAAAGACATTTCAATCCCCTTGGAGAGCAGGAGCGCTCACTCTGAGCTGGCAGCATCCTTAATCTCAGCAGAGACTTCTGCTAACAAAAGAAATGGCAGCTGCAGAGCAAAAGGCGAATTTCCATGTATGGAGCACCTGACTCTGAAAGACTTTGAACAGCAATACAAAGACACAGATCTTGATTATTCTTAACAGTGAGAGCAGCACAATATTTTGTTTTTTTGTTTTTAGGACATGTTGATATCTACAGCATTTCCTCAACAAATTGCTACAGAAACCTGGACAGAGATGGGGACTGTGGGGAGGTTGAGGTGAATATCCAGATGGCACTATCAAGTCTTGTAATTGCTACAGCCTCCAGTAAAATTAATTTGTAAGCCATTGACTTTCTAAAGGCCACATGTCTAGAATTATTTTTTTCTCCTTTGTGCTAAGATACAGTTTTTCAAGAAAAAAGTATTGCTAAGCAAAGGGCACCTGTCTAAAATTACTAAGGCTCAAGTAAGAGATTTGCAGATCAACTTTGTTGCCCTTTTCCCCTTGCAGTAAAACGATATGCTTTGCCTGCTGAGAGTATGAGAACAAGAGAACATGCCCTTGCCTTGATTTGTGAACTCTAAAAAATGCTGAAAAGGTATTTGTGAGGAAAATGCAAAACTGGCATTCAGCTGTGAAGGATTTATTTTCCTCATTTTTTTAAAAAGAAAATGAAGATGCCATAAACAATATGCCTTTATTCTTGTGGTCCTCTGTTTTTCCTTAAAATAATTATTGCAAGGTTTATTTACACCATTTATTGATTTGCACTCTAGTCAAAGCCAATATACTTTCAATATTAAAAAAAAATTAAAATCCACATTTGAATTTATTTCATTAGTTGTATTTAGATCTAGTCAGAAAATAGAATTTACAGTCTACATGAAGATGTGGAATGTCTGTAGTTCATTTTGCTCTTCACTCATTATAAAAAGACTAACTATCACTGGCAGAATAAAATGCTGCAGAATAGTTTGATTTAGGAATAATAACAAAGCATTATTTATTTTCACATTAAAGTTGAACAGAGTTTTCTGCTGTGAAATCACTGTCTGCCCAACTCCTTGCTATGTCTGCCTTCTCTTGTGCAACTTTCAACTGAAGGAAGATTTGCTTTACAACATTTTTTCCACCAAAAATAATTTTATTAAACCAGCTTCCATCAAAATACATAATTGCCAAATGATGATTATTAAGACTCTAATTAAATCTTAAGAATAACAAAACTTGGGGATTTTCCAAGCTGTTTTCCTACAGCTGTGTGATCACTGTATTTGCTCCAGTCCTAAACTGCCCAAGGACAGGGACAGCTGTGCAGGGCTGAGGAAGGGGTTTTGTGTGCTGGATTCCTGCACCATCTTCTTCAACTTATTAGGAGAGAATCATAAAAACAAAAAAGGGAAAGTCTGATGAGTTGACATTATAAATCTGATGACAAAATATCACATCCTGTTACTGATAAAACCAGATATAAAAGGAAGTGAATGTTTTGGGCCCTTGCAGTGGATCTCTCATTATTCATGTCTGGCCAGAGTTAGCCCCTATGTAAAGCATAAAATTCTAAACAGCTGATTCCTGAAATCCTCTGCAAAGGAAGATGCCACTGAGTAACAATGGCTACTACAGTATCTTATGTAATATTAAATATTACTAAGACACTGCTTTGCTCCCATGATAATACCAGCAAAATCTGCTGTGTGTTGTTTTATGTTACAAATTACTTTTCCAATAAAAATACCTTTGCAATTGGAAATATCAGAAAAAAAATTCAAGAAGTGCATGGCTTAGTTGTTATTAGCATATGTTAAACATTGCCACTCTATGTTGTACATGAAAATTAAATGTACAGACCTGAGGACTGAAGGTTTGTGTTATAACTGCAGCATTGCTCAGAGACTGCAGATATCCTTCAAATCTGTGACAATAATTCTTCCGCTGCTGTAATCAGCTTAACTATGGCAATGTACTTCATTGCAAGATTTCTTCTCCAATTTAAATTTTTTAATTCCCCTGGGTTGAAGGTAACTGTGGATGATGAGCTAAATTCTTTCATGTTGCAAAATGGTGCAGTTTTATGCACACAAGTTCTTGCTTCAAACCAACTCTTCCGTGACAGGAAGGAAACAGCTTCAAAATCCCAAAACTGCTTTTCTTCCCCAAAATATAAACAAGTTTTTCACTTCATACCAATGTGTTTATTCACCTGAAGGAAGAACTTTGCTTCAGTTAAGTCAAAATTAGTCTCATTTTTTGTAAGATCAAAAGGTTTCTGTGGGTAATTTTCTAAAAGTAAATGTACATTACACTTTTTCAAAAAGTGTGTGTGTCAATTGTAGTGTCTGTACTTGTACCTGCCTGTTTTTAATGCATAAGAGTGAAGCACATAAACTTGAGCAGCTTCTAGATTTTGCACAAATAGATATTCTCTAAGCAGCTCAGCAGACACATCACATACATAGAAGTGGTATTAGGGCAGTGCTGTTACCTGGGTTTAAACCAAAACAAAATAAAATTGCTTTGCAGGTTGTCTTCTTTTTCCTTCGCTTCACAATTCTGTGCAAAGTAACCAAAGAAGCAAAGCCAGGCTGCAGCCACTGACATGAGAAATGACTCAAAGTGTGACAATCAGTGAAACTGGGGAGAATTTCTCTCTCATGAAGTAATGTGCCCTGATAATCCTGGATACCCTTCAGTGGGAAGAACAGCCTTTTATAAGGCTCATTTTTCTGCTTTGAATGAAATTTGCTGAGTGTCTGGGTCACTGTGGATCATGGGAGACATTTTCAAAGGCACTTCAGGCACCAAGGAGCTCAAATGCAAAGAGATTTGGTGGTACCTGGATCCTTATCTATTTCTGAAACCTTCTCATTAAGAAAAAAAAATATGAAAAAACTTTAAAACAAATCAAAGCACTTGTAAAGGGCAAGTGGTATGTGATGTGGGGTTCAAGAAGGGCAGCAGCAGGAAATAGGTCAGTGTTTTAAAACACAGATTCAAAGTGCCATGATATTTATTTATTTATTTACAATGACCCTTTGAACTGGAGATAGCAGGTAATGAAATAATACTAGTTAAATAGGATATAAAGGTTCTCCCTATGGATGGTGCAAGTCCCTCCATGCTGACAGCAGCAGTCTGTGCCCAAACCTCTTGATTGCCAGGGAGCTCTGGCTCTCCTGACCACGCCCTGCAAAAGATGCTGCAGGTCCATGAGCAGTTTGCATCACATCTCCACGTGCTTGGATTTCACACTGTTTTCAGTGCATTAGCTCAGTGCTCAGATTTGAGCACTGGTGCCTGGTGTGGTTAGGAGTGAGCTGGCACTCTCACCCACTGGCACCGAGCACTGGGCACACTGCATTATTTAGGAGTCAGTAGCTGATCCAGCAGTTGCCTGCTGTTTATAGGAACAGCTCAAGATCCCACAGTAAATTGCCAGAAAGCCACTTTCATGACAGACCACATTCCTTTCCCCCTCATCACTCCCCTCTCCACATGACATAGCTGGATTTCCAATTATGGTTGAACACTGATGTGTCTTTTATGCCCCTTTTATTTTTTTTTTCCTAACCTCAGAATTCATTGCCAACCTGCTCTTCTCTTAACTAACCATATTCTTCCCTCATCAACATGAACAAGTGTGGCACCATTGAGCCCTGTGTAAATAGCCACAGTGACATCTGAAACAACAGAAATGTTAGTTTTTGCTTGATGGGGGTTTTTAACAACATGCTTGGAGATGTCGAGGGTTTGCTTTACATCTGTAGCATATTCACTATGTGATCTGTTGATGGGTTACAGATGGCATCGTGAGCCACTGCTTGCAGCAGAAGTAACAACCATGGTCACATTTTACCACATTAAACAATTTACTTGGGTGGTAATTACACAGCAATTAACTTTGCTGCCTCACAAATGCTATGTGAGCAGTCTGGCTTTTGCAGTTTTTTCTTCTCTGTCAGCTTCAGTCTTTTATCTCAGGCTGGGTACAAGGGTTCCTGCCAGAACAAGCCATTAGGAAATGAGGGCCAGCCGTGATCTCTGTGGGAAATAACGTCTGCTCCTCTGGGCAGGGTTGGGAGAGCAGTTACCGGGGTGTATTTTAGCTGCCACTGGATTACTGTTACCACTTAAAGGACAGGCTCTGTCTGGATCAAAACATTTGATGTCTACTCATAATCTGCTGCCCAGGCTCCCTCTGCAGTCACTGGATGCAGCAATATCTCCACGGGGTGATTCACACTCGTTGTCCAGTGGTGAGGTGAATTTCTGATGCTGAGCACAGACCTGACGTGTGTAAGATGCTACTTTTTAAATAACTACATGTTAGTTAAAAAGAGCCCTGTTCAGCCCGGCTGCAATCTGAAAACATCTAAATATGGAGTGTGGAAAAAGTTTTTACAAACAGAAAGATCTTGATCTATCCATTTCAAAAACATTTACTTGCAGGTGATAAGACAAAGTGGCTCTTTGGTACTTTTAAGATTTATAACCAAAAAACTTACAGTAGAAACATTTGTGTGGAACAGAGGTGCTATCAATCACTGGGACCTCTGTGGTGCTCTGTGGTAGGTTCCTGAATACTTGACTTGAAGACTGGGCATCTTTCCAAAATATATGTAATACATACAAGTGATGTGCTACATATTAATGGGATGAGTAATGTATGGATATTTCCTCATTGGATGGCTAGTGTAATCTTTCTGGAGCAAAGTCTATAAAAAATTTCTTACATACATACACTTTGTCTACAAGTTTTGCTAACATATCTTTGTTGTATTATCACATTTTCATCACTAGAATTATTAATAACTATCTTTAAAAAGGAAAGCTGATCGTGGAAGAGGGCATTGCACGAGAACAGAATTCATCCAGTTTCCATTCTGCCAGTGATTTTATTTGTCTCACTAAGGTTCAGAACTTGCGATGTTTTTAATATTGCTTTTGAAATCTGTGGGAGAATGATTCATAATTGAGCTTTGGGCTATATGGGTTGCATGTAGAATTTCTACAATAAGAGCACAACAACACCACTTCTGCTTGTTTGACATCAGCGCTCGATGATCGTCTACTGTGGCTGTCTCTTGTTAAGAGCTGCCAGACCCTTGCATCTTAATCAGTTGAGAATGACTCTCAGCTCATTGTTTGGCACTCCAGTAGCAGATCAGAATGGGATATTTTCTTTATTTTTCTGATTTCTTTTTGTCATTCCTCTTCTTTTTCTGCAGAGGCTGTAATCACATTTTGTGTAGACATTTTGAATTGCAGAAGCAGCTCTAAGTGCCAGTTTAGCATAGCTAAAAACCAGCTGCACAGGGCAGTCACACTTGGTAAGTTTCTTTCAAAGGCTTTGACATTTTGAGCAGTGTTACTGGACATTGTGGAATTGCTTACATTATACAGGATGGACTGTAAATTGATAGATTTTGCAGCATAGAAGAAAGGTGGCATCTGTAGAAGTCAGGAGTTTAAAGTCCATTAAAAGTCAGTAGTATTGTTGTTTTATAATCTCCTTGTGTAGCTCTTACTGGCTCTGACCATCTGTTCTGACAGAACTTCTCTATGTTCTGAACAAAATTGTGGTAAGATATTTTTCTAGTGCCATAAACTTAATGCAATTTAAGTTCTGATTACAATAGGGCAATGGAGTTTTTTACCTGTGTTTAGACAGTTACTATGCCAAAATTGCTGTAAAACAAATGGTGTTCTGATTGCCTAGAAAATCCAACAACTTCAAATTTTCTCCTTGTCTAATATTTAGCAACTATCATTTAGCTCTGTGGCATCTGGACAAGAGCAGTCCAGCAAAAGCTGTTAATGTTATTTTTGATGATGTTTCCCATCCTGACTATCCTGCTTCCTACAACAGCTGCTGGAAGCACTAAAATGCAACTTTTACCAGTCTTTAGATTATTATTATTGTTGTTTTTATTATTGTTATTTTTATTATTGCTATTTTCCTAGTCTGACACACAGCAAAAGAAAGTTTTGCAACAGGCTAATTAATCTGTGAATGGAATTTCTGTTGTGGCTCATTTCTTCCAAAATGACAAGAGTCTTCTCAGATTTATGCCAGAAAGATACCTGGAGAGAGGGTAATATTGTTGAGACTTTTACTAAGCTATCTGACCCATCACAACTGAAGGAGATTAGAGTTTTCCTAGTTTATATCAGACTGGCCTGGAATTCTTTATGGTAAAAATAGTGTTACAGAAAATCCAGTTCTAGCAAAAGGGACCTTGCTACACTTTAGATACTGATTTGACTAACTAAATAGAAAATTCACATTTGTTAATTTGAACTGAAATTTTCACTGTTGGATCATGTTTAGATTAATCCATGTTTGCCTAATGCTATCAATGTGTACAATGAATTACAATAATGTACAATATGTACATTACAATATGTATCAATATGTACAATAAATTAAGCCTTGTGTTGCTTTAAAGTAGTCTGGGTGTGTAGTAGCTGAGTATCTAACCAGGGAACATCACCTTGGCCTCATAAAGTGAAACCCAAGAAATTTCCCTATCTTCTAGACGCTTATGTGATCTTGATTAATGTAGTATAGGGTCACATCACTTTCTTCCTTTTAAACATCCATGAGTCAGAAAATTGCTAGTGTTTCTGTTTTTCATGTGAGAATGGAAGGCCAGTTCACACACTTGTTCTCTGTAAACAGGAATAGACAGTGATCTATGCTGCATGCTCAGCTACCTGCTGGGCTGAGGATAAAGGCACTAAAAGGAAGCTTAGGCTTAAACCTTTTCTTTGCAAATAGCTGCCAGAAGTAAGAGAAATGTAAACTCTTTTTTTGCCTAGGGCAAACTAGCCCTTCATGGATGGAGAGCTTCAAATTTAACATTTGCTTGATTTGGAGCAGAGCTTGAGGGTAATTTTTCTTCTCCAAAAGGAGTGAAAATTACAGTTCTCCTTCTGGAAGAATTACACTTTATCTAGAACCACTCTTCACCATGGCAGCATCTGGACTCCATTAATTCAGTTAATGACTATGATGGTTAGGATGACATTCTCTCACATTATACAGCCTGTGGGAAGAGAAAACAACAGTCTGGTGACCCAAGAACTCTCCTAGAGCTGTCTCATGATATCAGGTTCCTGTTTTGGTCTGGAGGGTGAAAAGCCATGTTTCTTCTAATGCAGAGACAGGCTGACAAAATGGTAAAGGAGGGCAGCAGTGGCACCAGCCCTGCTGTCAGACTGCTTACCACTGTGGGTGTGGGGAAAGAGAATAGCACACAAATGGTGAGTGTGGAAGAGGCTCTGCAGATTACCAGGTCACTTTACATATTTCAAAAAAAAGAAATGTCATTGCTGAAGGGGTTCCCTGAAAAAAACCCACTTCCGTGCTCTAAGGGTAGGCAGAAACTGAGTGGCAGGTTTGAAATTTTCATGATACTAAAATGTTAGACTTTTCCATTTAATGGCCTGAGATCAGCCTGAAAACTCTAATCAATGTGCTTTAGAAGCAGGTTGTTTTTATGTTGGTAGTTAACACCTTAGGTGAAAGGACTGTGATGCTATCCTTGTTTATGGACTCTCTGGAAACACTCCAGGATATGACTTTGTCCCATGACTGTACTTTGAGAAACTTCCTCCTCTCCTGTGGTCTAACCCTGCTACGTGGTGGAGATTTGCAGACTGAGCTAAAGCAGAGGTGTGACTGCTGAGGTGTCAGCTCGGAGGCAGAGGCTCAGAGCCACCCAGAGTGCAGAGAACCCGTGCTGCTCCCCAAACTGATGGTGCCAATGCTGCCTCAAAAATGGGCATGGGCAGCAGAAATGAGCGCCTGAGAACCTGGCTCTTTTCTGGATTCTTGGATGGTGAAGGTGGAAAATCTTTTACTCATCCTGACAGTTTCAGAGTGGTTGAGGGAAACAGGGTGTTACCTCAACTTGCCATGACTGTTCCATTTCTGATAGACCTTCTCTTCTACCCGAGAAATCCCAGTTAATCAAACCTGCATGGTTACTCTCCAGGGAAGATGTATACTGAAGTAGAAGAAGAAAGCGAAGAAAATAATGGAAGCCACATGAGGGAAAAAAGATATGCAAGGAAAAGCTTCACTCTTTGGTTTTAATACTGCAGTCACTTAGCTGCTTGTCCCCTAAAATAATAAGATCATGAGTCATAGAATAATTCAGGTTGGAAGAGACCTCCAGAGGTCATCTGGTCCCTGTCTTATTTTTCATTCAGACATTCTCCTGACCTGAGTGTGGCAATTGGTCAAATAACATCCTTGTTACAAGGTGTCTCATTGTAAATATGTAACTGTGATTTGCATCTCTCCAATCTGAGATGTACTCCTAAGGATTTTCTTGCCCTGACAAAACAAATTCAGCCTCCGTATTCATAAAAAGTTAGACATTGAAATAATATTGAATAATCTTTTAACTGTAAACAATGTGGTCAAGGGGATTCCGTGTGAGAAGAGCAGGGAAAGGGAATAAGGATTCACATCCGTGTTATGCATTCTCTCTAATGTACACATGGCCAGAGGAAGAAAGCTGGGCATGGATGACTGCTCTGACTCAGAAACATTAAAAAAACCCAGACCTATGAACTGTAAACACATGACTAATTCTGTTTGCCTTAATTTGAATTTTCTCACTGATGCCTCCTGTTGTGTCTATATGATAATTTATGCCTAATATCTTTGCATAATCTGCATGTACATGACAGGATATATCTAACAGACTGAGTCAGCATGTAATCCTAAACATCTGCTAGAAGACATTACATGTCCATATATGTGCTCAAATAAATGTGTTTTGTAAGCACAAGTTGCTGTGAAAATGTATATTATTTTATTCCTTCATCTACTGTAGAACTGAGGGTACTTTACAAACCTAGTAACCTTACATTCATGCCATTTAAAACTAAATAAAGTCCAAGAAAATAATATAGGAAATTATCCATCATTGGAGGAAGAAGGAAAGGTTGGCTGCATTCCTTATACTCATTAAGAGGCCTCTGTTCCAGATTTCAAAAATGTAAATATGATGAGCTCTCAGTGGAATCAATGAGATTTGGGCTGCATAAGGGGTCAAAATAAAGGTCTGTCTAGCTGTGCATCCCTCTCCTGTCCATCTCGTGGTCAGTGTAGGACACACAAGATATTCTTGGGACCTTGCAAAAGGTTCAAGAGAAATTCCATACAAGAAGAGAAAAATTCAGTGGCTCAGTCTTCTATATGGTGTTTCCTGAAGGAATCAGTATACATCATTTTGGGGCAAGGCATGGAAGGAAATAAAGTTTTTGATTCACAGGTACCTAGACAAAGTATCCCCTATGGCTCTTTCCTCTTGTCTCCACCTGAAAACTCAACTTCTCTGGGATAACTTGAGGTGAAAATAACTTCTTTGTCCTCCTGAAGCTTCCTGAACATTGTCCTTTCCAGCCTGAATTACTCCCTGATTTGACAGGGGTGGGTTCAGTGAGGAGAGAGGAGTTACTAGCTGCATCTTGCCCTGGCTTCTGCACCTCGGGACCAATCACTCCAGCTTGTGATGAAGCAGCCTCCTCACGTCATGCCAGAGTCTGCCATGTGGTTGCTTTCATCTGCTCAAATTAACACAGGGTTGGGTTCAGTTGGCCAGACGCTGCCACCAGCTGTATTTAGTTCTCACAGCCTTGGCAGGTGCAGTAATTTGATGAGGTTAACCACCAGCTAAAAAGATGCAGAAACCACATCTCATGTTTCAAGCTATTGTATTTTGTGTGGTAGGAAATATCCCTTCTATCTATATGGTTATTGATCATATCATTAAAATGTAAGAGTGGCTGGAAACTAGAGCTGTGCAAAAGCATCAGCGGTTTTATTTCCCAGTGATATTATCAAGAAAAATCACCTCCCATGCCCTCCATCAGGCTGGTATTTAGATGAACACAATATTTCTAAATTTAAAAAGCAAATGTTTAAAAACTAGTATGCATTGAATTTAGTGCTTTTTTTTCCAGGCAAAAATTTAACAAGGATGAAAGAGTGATCAAAACCACAGACTAATAAGAGACAACTTTAAACCCAGCTTATATATCTATTCTTTTTTCAAATGTTGGCCAAAGTTTTGGAGCAGGAATGAAATAAGAAAAAAAATCCATCCAAACAGCTCAATTCCTTGATAAATTAATAGCAGGATTGTGCAGGGAATCACTGAGATCACTGTATAAACTCACATTTAGCTCCCTGATCATAGGTTTGTTGCCCTACAGCATGAGCCCCCTCGATTTGTCTGACCTCCTCTTTCCTGCCCCTGCTAGGGAAGAGCTGCTTTATTGCCACTGGGTATAGCACTTTGCACATTAGTGCTTTATAATGTTCTGCTGCACAGAACCCTCATGTGGTGTGACCAGCAGCTCTTTGGCTGGATTTGTAAGTTCTACAGGGTGCAGCTTTCCCAAGTTATGTCTGATTTATATTTAATTGGGTTGTTTTTTGGTTTTTTTTTACAGAAATATGCTATGTACAATTTCTGAAGTTATGATCAAACAAATTAATAAATGTCTAATGCTACTAATTGCAGACTGAACCAACATGGTAAGAGTCCTGCTGAAATGTGTGCTGTGTCTCCACACAGGCCAGAGCTCTCACAGCTCTCACAATTTGCTCACTAAAACCAGTCCTATGAATCTTCATTAAGTCAGAAATTATAGGTGCTATCACAGGTCTAATTCTGACTTTCCATATCTGTATCTGAGATTGTGCTCAACAAAGATACCACTTCATTTCCAAATAATTTACAAAGGGTGCGTTTTTCCCCACTGAGAAGTTGCATTGTAACAGCAATCAGCAATTCAGAGCTTTCAATTAAACATTGTGGCAGTAAATGGCAGTAAAAATGAAATGGTTGAACAGAATAGGAAGGAATGTAAAACCAGTTGCAATTACATTCATTTTTATTTCAGCCTCTTAAATTTTAATGCCTTTTACAGGCACACGAATAAATGAATTATGCAGGATTCACAACTGTTGGGAATTAATTCATACTGTTCCAGAAATCTCTGGTTCAGCAGAACTAGAAAGTGGAATAATAGGTTCTAAATGTGCCAACTGCTGGCCATAGATCTCCCAGTGATTCCAACCACAGGTTACAGCACCTGCTGTGTTGCTTGGGATCAGGGGAAGGAATTGCACCACATCTGGCCAAAATCACTCCTTACGAATATCAGTGGGACTTAGCTGGCTTCTTATTTTGTCTCCAAGGAGAACAGTGGTGCTCCTTACTACTGTCTACACTTTTTCCCTCCATCCTCAAGTAGTATTGACAACATAAGTTGTTTTCTCTTGCCCTTGCATCACTGCATACAAGGGCACATAGTGATAGGCCAAGGGGGAATGGCTTCAAATTGAGAGTCAGTTTAGAGTAGATATTAGGAAGAATTTTTTTTTTTTTTTTTACTGTGGGAGTGATGAGACACTGATACAGGTTGCCAAGTCAAGCTGTGGATGATCCATCCATGGTGGCATTCAGGGCCAGGTTGGATGGGTCTTGGAGCAACCTGGTCTAGTGGAAGGTGTCCCTGCCCATGGCAGGGGGATTGGAAATAGATGATATTTAAGATTCCCTCCAACACAAGCCATTCTATGACTCTAAAATAACAAACACTATCTCTTATACTTTGGACATTTGTAACTGTCATTATAAGCTCAGTGGCCTGTCATGAAGATCCAAACATCAATTTGTACTTGGATTTACACTGCATAATTCTATCTGTAACTTGGGACCTTTTCACTTAAGCTTCTTGTGGGTTGCAAATTTCCTTCAGTTCAAGGCTATTAACACCTAATGGGATTTACAATTGCTAATTATAATTCAGGAGCTGAGGCTACTGCTCTGCTCAATGCAAGTTTGAAGGTTCCTCTGAGGATCTCAGATGTCTGAAGTCTGATGATACAAATACTCCTCCTGTGTCTGTCTAAGGCAAAGGTCTGAAATCACAGCTCCAAAATGAAGCACTGACTTGCTTAAACAAGAAAGTAATTTCTCTTATCCATGAAAGAACTGGAATAAGGCTTGACCTGGGTTAATTTATCATTTTGGGGAGGAATTCAACTCTTTATAAATGTCAGGGAACATCATTGGCTGACCCAAATCATACCAAGCCCATTTTGCCATGTTTTGAGTCCTCTGTGTTCTCACCACTCAGTAGAAGTGAAAGAATCTGGGAAGCTCAGGTGGGATTTTTCTGAATCTTGCAAAACCAGGAGTTTATTAAACCATCATTCCCTGCCAGTTTCTGCAAACAGCTGCAGGTTTCCAGGCTTCCTTTCTACAGCACTTCTCCTCTGCAGTAAGCCAGGTTTGTCAACACAAAAACCTGTTTTCCCGGTCTGTTTACAACACACACACACCCCCTTTGTATTTGGGCATCTTTTCTCATGTAGGAAGTAGCAACAAAAGGTCAGATGGCCACAACACTGGTTTGCAGTGTGATTTTTGTACCAGACATGAGATGCTGCTACATGTCTCTTGCTCAGCAGCCATCACCCTCATGGAACCATGGAATATGAATTGTAAAATACACTGCATTGGAAGGGACTCCCCAAGGATCATTAAGTCCAACTCCTGGCCCTGCACAGGACCATCATAAGAATCACATCATCTGCTTGAGAGTGTTGTCTAAATGTTTCTTGAGCTCTGCCAGGCTTGGTGCTGTGACCACTTCCCTGGGGAGCCTGTTGCAGTGCCCAAACTCCCTGTGGGTGAAGAATCTTTTCCTAATATCCAACTTAAACCTCCCTTGACAAAGCTTCAGGCCATCCTTTGAGTCTTTCACTGGTCACCACAGAAAAGAGATCAGTGTCTGCCCTCCTCTTCCCCTCACATGAAGGTGTAGACTGCAATGAAGTCTCCTCTCAGTCTCCTCTTCTCGAGGCTGAACAAGCCAAGTGACTTCAGCTGCTCCTCACATGACTTCCCCTTCAGCCTCTTCACCGTTTTTGTTCTCCACTTCCACAGTACCTCCACATCTATTTGGAGGTTACCTCAGAGTGAATGCCTGGCACAGTGGACCCAGAACATGAACAAGGACACTGAATGTCCCATTAAATTCTGCCGACGCTGCAAAAGTGTGTGAAGAGGGGACACAGAGTCAGACACAAATGCAGCTGCTTTGTGCAGCTGATGGCTTCAGTATCTGGTCATCTTGGCTTGTGTTAGAAGGGTCACACTGGAGCAAACAGGAACAGAAAAAGGAACTTTGCTGCTCAGCTTTACCTACATCCACTAAAAGAGTAACTTTTTGGTCTCATGACTCTCATGGCCTCCCCTCCCCACCCCTGCCCCAGCACTGCATTTTTTAGTGTTACTGTACTATTCTGAACTTTCATTATTATTCTTCAAAGCATTACACTGAGATCATTGCCACTCCCATCATGTCAGGGCAAACTGGCTAGATAAAAAAGTGAACCTGTCTTTCCGCTGTCTGCATCAAAGACAACTGTTTTAGGGAGGAATTACAATATGAGACTATTAAGAGTATCAGGTTCTAACTTTGCTAACACCAGTGTAACTTCACTCCCTTCTTCCAAGGTGCTTTGTAATTTATTCTCATCTGAGAATATTCTTAATTCTGGAGCTTGGAACACACATGAGGTTCACAAAATTTGTCTTTGAATTAAACTTGCTGCATCTCAGATAAGGAACAGAGGCAGCATTAAGAGGAATATGGAGTCCTCCCAGGACTTCCTTCCCTTCCATCCCTTGTAGTGAGATCAAAGATCCCTGGAGCATAACAATAGTTTATAAAGGGAAAGGCAAATCTTCACCCCTCTCCTGCTGAGGACTTTCCCTGATTTCAGGCTGCTTTGTGTGTGACACGTGGTATGTAGTGTAGGGTGCTCCCAGAAAAGTCCTAAACTCTTTAATCCCCAACTACTCTGCTTTGGCATTTTTGACAACCTTGTAGAGTGTGTTTGCAGCCACAGGACAATATACAACCTGTAACAATAGACTGGTTGATGCCTCTGGAGTTTTTTCACACTGATAAGGATTCAATTAAGGTAAATATAAACAAGGAAGATTTTCTTGCTAAAGGACTTGTGGCAGCCAGGGAGGCAGCTTCTTATTATATACTTGGAACATATCTTCCATTATTGCAATGGGATCTCCTGGAAGTGGTTCTGTCCCTCAGCCAGCTGATCCACAGCACCTGTGTCCTTTGCGTGCATTAGCAAAGGGGATAAAAAAACAAACCCTCCCTCATTCCAGAGGACAAATCACTCATCTGTGTCAGCTTACTGTCACTCCTCTTGCAGTTAAGCTCCTTTAGCAGAGGCATAACAAACTCTAGCTCAAACTTTCTCTCCCAGAGCTGCCAGCTCCTTCTTACCACCCACCTGCACTGTTCAGGGAGAGCTCTGCCAGTTCTTACACAGCCCAGTGCCACATCCAACCTCCTCTGGGAAACCTGTGAACCCAACACTTCTGTCAGGGTAGGTAAAGAGGAGTCTGCTGCTCTGCTCTGTCGTATGGGGCCAGGACTGGGTTCCCTCTGAGCAGAGACCAGACTGTGTCCTTAGCTTCACCAGGAAAGAAAACTGCTCTGAACAGAGGCTGAAGACCTGCTTTGTAAGAGAGATGAGCATAAGCCCAGCTCATGTGTTTTCTGTCAACACTTTTCAAGTGTGAGACTGCAGTGTGTATTTTTGTAATTTCCAAGGTACACATTTTGTGAGCCAACACCTGTGAAAATCCTTCAGCTCAATTGTATTCTGATGTTTTTCTCAGAGGGCTAAAAGCGCTGGAGTTAGTTAGTAAAGATTTCCTTTTTTTTTTTTTGTCATCATACTGCTGACCTGATGTCAGAGCCATATTATATTTTCTAACACATCTAAGTCACAAAGATTTTATTTCTGTAATATTATCTCCCTTTGTGATAACTGTGGTTTTAAAATGTCAAATTTTTTGAAGCATTCTAAAAAAAATTAGAGAAAGGTGACTCTGTGGAATCTTCAAGAACAGCTCATTATAGAAGGACAAATCATCTGAAAGGAAGAATTTACAGAAAACTGATTTAAATTGTTTTACCTGGTTGGTAGCTTATCAAGCAGTGGTGGCACATAATTCTCATCAACATTCATTAAATGGCTGTAAAAATACAAAAATGAAGCAAACACCTGATTGCCACAGCTGCAAACAAAATGGGAGAAGTAATAGGTCTTTCAGTGTTCAGCTTGACCCTTATTTGCTTTTAAATGACATGCCACTGGGGCAGCATTGCAGAAAATTGTCCTAAGACTTCCTGCAAAAGGCGGCATTTTTTGATTCAAAACAGTTGGAAAAACACATGTCTAAATAAAAGTGCATTCAGAGGACCAGCTGCTGAGATCACTGTACCACTTGAAGTCTTGGAGAGTATAGTGGAAAACTGTCTCAGAACTGGCAAAGAAACAAGCTCAGGACTGATCTTCCCACCAGAAGCCAGGGTGCCAACAGGAGTGCAGATACAAGGGTGGGCAAAAACTTTGTTGCTTTGATGTGGCTGTGGTTTCACATCCAAGTTCTATAAATGGGATTATTCCTTGAAACAGTCTGGGTTTTGTGCTTCTTTTAATTTGGAAAATTTCACCAGGCTATGACTGCCTTACTAAGGGAGGCACTAGAAAATGACAATTCAAGGAAGAACCATCAATGGCAAGAAGAATGTGACTTCAGAGACATGACACAGATTCATTATGCAATTATTAAACTCCATTGATTTATATGGGAGGTCATGTAAATTATCACTTACCAAAAGTGTACAATTGCCAGCCTCTAATGCACATAAAATATAAAAAAAATAGTGAGGGGGGTTATGCACAAACAGTAAAGAGAGAGAAATCCCTCTTTTTACAGTTTCTGAAGGTAACAGCAGATATTGAAAAAACACCTGAAATTGAAGTACTATGTTGGTTATTGACTAGTCTCAAAGGAAAATCTTTGAAATTGACTAATCTCAAAGGAAAATCTCTGAAAACCACAGAAGTGGGAACACTGGTTCATGTTTGATAACTTATGGAGGTCTGCTCCTGACATGCACCAATCTAACATCCAAATTTCAAATCCCTGATGACAACATGTACCTACATGGTGGGCAAGGGAGGGGGAGGGAGCATGCTGCAGCCATCTCTTCTGAGACAGCAGAAAAGCAATGCTAAATAGTAGGGGGAGAACCAGCAGCAGTGTCCAGGCATTAAAAACAGAAAGTCATCATGTCACTGGTCCAGCTGTGCTCTGCACACCAAGGAGCTGGGACTGCCAGCTCTGAGAGGAGGAGGCATTGGGACGTGGAGGAATTCAGCTGATTCAGTATGAAATAACCAGATGTGGAATTTTAAGGCATGAACAGGTGTAGACATCTCTGAATCCATTTTTGTCTGGGTAAGTGCCCTGCAGAGCCCCAAGATCAAAGTTAGGATCTGGTGAGGGGAAGAGAGGTTTGTCTTTTGAAGAACAAGGGGAAAGCTCATTTTGTGAGCAGACAGTAAGTGAATAAATGCTAGCCAGGAGTGCAATGAGAACAATGAAAAGTTTGCCAGGATTAAAAGCATCATCCTCTGCAAGTTTCCTCATTATGTTCTTTCACTCGACTGGCTGTGATCCAGCATACACTCAGGTAGGGCTCATGGTTACATAAAGGAAAACACCTGAACTCTTTTTCATATGTGCACCCACACACATATGGGTACATAACCTCCAGATTTAAAACTTGTTCTACTGGGAAGTGAAGAATTGCCACTGGACTTGATTATGAGGCATCATCCTTGCCTTCATCTCTATGCAATTGCTTTGTCTGCAGCATGACTGAGGTTGCAAAGGGCCTCACACATTTGTGTGTCTGCCACTAGAAACAAACATAAAAAAAATTGGTAGAAGGAAAACAATGGGCTTTATTCAACTCCCAGAGTCTCTTTGTTTTGCTGCTGACCACATGCGTGGGCTTTGCTGCTATCCTGATTTTCACCAAGTCAGTTCTCTATTGCTCCCTCTTGCCTGGGTAAAACTTACCAAGTCCATACTTGCCTTTTTGCACATGCATTCACTGGTGATTTCTGCATGGACACAGATTTGCTTGATATGCATCCTATTAAAGCTTTGCATTTCATACCACTCCTGTTGCTATTGTCATTGCTAAGCATGGCTGCAGTTTCAAGCACTGCACAAGCACAGAGCATAAAAAAGGCCCTGCTTAGAAGAATTTGAAGACAGACATCAGCAAGTACCATCACCACCACGACAACAAAACAATCAGAAATTTAGAGAGCAGAGATTTTTTCCCTCTTCTTTTGCCTTTTGCTAACAACGTCTCTCATCTCTGTCCAGCAGTGAAGACCGTGCTCCACCCTGCTTTGTCCATGCAGAATGCTGCCCCTGGCACAAAGGGGCCTCATGCTACATCTGCATTGTGCAGGGAAGGCAGAGGGAAAAGAACAAGCTGGAATGCTGCTGACTGATCCATGCCAGTGGTGTGGGTAACACCAGCAGACAGAACTCCAGCAGGCAGCACGTCTCAGATGCATATTTGCACACAAATGAGGCTGCACTGCTGCTGCTCCCAGCTCTGCTCAGCAGTGGTTTATGTTGGCACAAGCACACTAAATGTGTATGCTTTTTGAAAAGAGGAAAAAGAAAATAGAAGAGGAATCCCAGCCTGCTCTCTCCAGGCTCACTCATCCCCAACATTTTTCCCTGAAGTAACTCTCAGAGGGGCAGATCTGGGAGCTCCCAACTTTCATCCCTCTGTCATGAAACCTACACACTAGAGATGAACGACTGCTGGCATGTCTGACCAGAAGCTTTCCATATGGGAAAGAGCAACTCCCAGCTCTTAGATGAGGGACACTGACTGCTTTCACCCCCTCCATGCAATAAATGTGGATAAAATGATGAAAGTGACAGGAAAAAATTTGAATTTGAAGAAGTCAGTCCTTGGTTGCTGATGTTCATATCACACTCAACATAGGTTTTGCTGTCCTTGCACTGCCATTTTCCAGTGTGCCACAGAGCTAGGACTGACAGATTTTAAACTGCATCAAAGGAACTGTCAGAAGTAAAGCTACATGTTTTGACAGCTGTAGAGTGGATAGCTGATGCTTTAGACACCTGGAAAGGCCTTGAGAGCCAGTTTGAAGCTCTAGGACAAGCACGTTAAGTGGATGTATTGGCAAAGTAACAAAGTTATTAAGAATGGTGGGATTTAAACTGTCATCATAAAACCTTTATCATCCTGGCTTGCACTACATTGTTGTTTTCTGGGCTACCTGTGCCCAGATACACTGTTTCTTGGTGCCTGGTGGTTTCCACAGTGGTGGATTCCCACATTATCAGGGGGAGCATGTAGCTGACTTGCTTCACCTATGCTTCCAGTAATTATAACTCTGGCCTGGATTTTATACTTTTTAAAAGGTGAAAGTTGGAAGGGTCCCACTTTGCCTTCTGCCTCAGATGGTTTTCTTCCCTGTTCATACACAGTCATTCTTCTCTGACTAGCCTGCATCCTTGTTTTGCAAAGACTGAATGTAATGAAAGAAGATGATTTGAAGCAGTTGGAGATTTTGTTACTGGCCTACTTCACTGGATTTGAAAATTCAGTACTAAATCACCATCACCAGGCCATTTTGCTGGGTTATGACAAACCTTTAGAGTTCCTACCTGAAATACATAACATTTGTTGCACAGATGTCAGAAATACATCTGTGGTGACACATACACACACAACCCAAACTCATTTGCAGAGCAATTCATCATCTTAGTGATTATTTTCCTTTCCTTGTTTTCCCGTGGATATGATTAATTCACTTCAAAACTCATTCCTTCATCTTGAGAGCTAATGCAAGGCTTGTTTAGGACTAGGTCTAACCAAGATATGTGAGGACATTTGTAGCTGAGCCGAGAGGCCCTGTTCCAGATCCAGCTGACATGCAGCCCTAACAGCTGATCCAAACATCTACCAGACAGCTGGCAGGATGCAGCCCACAGCTGTTGGAAAGAAATGACAAGGAACAGTGTCTGTTTAAAGAGGCAGAAGATATAGTTTAAATCCTATGACCCAGAGACTAGCAATACACAAAAAAGAACCTTTCAACCACCCAGTGTTGTGTGGATGTGTGCATATGCAGACATGCTTAACTGCAGTAGGCTGTAATAAAGTATAGTGGGATAATTGCAGCCTCAGTGCAGCCAGTCATGGCAAGGCTGCATTGTTCAACAAAGCTGTGTTGTTCACCTCCCAACAAGAAGAACCCCATGGGATCATGCCTCCATGTAAGGGAGATAAAAACTGGGGGGAATGGCAGAGTGAGTGAGTGAGGCTGCTCTAGATTCCAAGGGTAAGGGGTTACATTAATGAAATCATGCCATTGCTTCCAGGTGATGCAAAGCTGTGCCAAGTGTTTTGATAGATTCTGTTTATACCAGGGAACGAAAAAGACTGAGGTCACCTGTCTTGCTGCTCAATAAGATCACTGTTTAGATGTTAGAGTGGCTTAAGGTCAGATTTGAAAAGTTTAGGAGTCTAGAAGTGAAGTGCTGTAATGGTTGATATTTAGGAGCCAGGTCTCTGGAGTAGGATCCAGAAATTGAATTGCTCCTCACATGAAGCCTGAGGAGCACTGGTGTCTCCAAGCTGCTGCCCAGACAGGAAGAATATGCAGTTACAGATACTGGGGAAACACTGGTGACAGTAGTGTGGGTGGAGTCCAATCCTTCCAGATACCTCACTCCAGATAACAGGGAAAAGGCAAGAAAAATATTGTACTGACCTGACCTGGTACCTGAGTTGATTTTCTTCAAGTGAGTCTGACCATAATCTGCATTGGGCTGACATGGGATTGTACATGGGCCATGTGTGAAGATACATCCCTCCACAACTTGCAGTCTCCTGTATTTTGTCACATAAAAGTTTGAGCATTAATTGTAGCCAGAGATGGAAAAGCTGCTGAAGCTCAGCACCCTGCAGTATAGGATTATCCTCTTGGATAGCTCAGTCAATAGGGGAAACAGAAAACCAAATGAAATGAGATATTTGGCTTCAAGGAACTCAGTTTGGAAGCTGCACTTTTATGAACATCTGGTAATGTTTCCTCCCACTCATAAATGTCAAATGCAGGACCCTCCATGTCCCTTTGGTCAAGATCTTCTCCTTCTGCTGCAGTAATTTATCCAGGGAGGAATTCAGAACATTTCCTCCTTCCCAGCAGGTTGGAAAGTAGAGGCCTTAAGGTAAAAAGGATTTATTTCCCACTGCTTCATTTTTCCTTTCTCATCAGAAGGGACCATGAGACCATCTTCTCATTCATTAGAAGTCCTCACATATTTTCCTGGTCTTTGTGTCAAAACCAGTAAGCAACCGTTCTGGTCAGAGCTTTTAATTCATATATAACAATCATTCATTTAATTGTAGCCTTTTGAAAGATCTTAATCTGAAAGGTCAGCTGGGGTCCTGGAGCTGGCTCTGGCCTGTGGGCCAGTTTCCCATAGAGGAGACAGGGACACCTGTTTTGACAGTGAATATGCTGACATAACTGCAGCTACTCTGGTGCCAGCCCTTGGTAGACATATAAGCCCAGAGACCACAGCTGGAGACCTGGGAGAACACAAGGACCCTGAGTGTGAGATGAGCTCTGCACCACGCCTCTAATTTGGCCTCCCAAAGAGAGTAACTTTACTAGGATTTGGTTCCTACGATGGGCAGTCAGAAGTTTCAGGTTAAATTATTGCTCACCTTAAGTACAGTGAAAAGTTTAACAACTGTTGTCACATGGATCATATTTGAAACAAAGGATGGACTTCAATACTTAGGCTACAATGGGTGAAATGGGTGAAACTTAAGTAGCTGTAAACCATTTCTAACTTCAGGGCAGCCTCTCCTCCTGCTATGCTTTTTTCTGTCCACTTGTGCAAAAGACCAACAAGATTTCCACGTTAGCACAGGAGCAGCAAAGAGTATGTGCCCCTTGTTCTCTTGTTGGGATAGACAGTTGACCTCAGCCCCAAATTCACTGAAATCAATGTTAATTGCCTTCCATAGATGTTGGTTTAAAAGTGATTAAAAAATAAAACATTGTTTGGGAAAAAAAATTGCCTTCTCCTCAAAGGTAGAGAACAATAAACCACGCCAGTGTGAACAGACACAGATAGAAGATTTCCTAGCTTGATGCTAGTACAAAGATTCCGGGCTGTGGAGGATTGCTGTTCCCAAAGAGTTTTCCTTCCTTTCTCACCACAATCAGTCATCCTCTAAGACTTTAATTAACTGTCTTGTGAGGTCCCTAATGGAATGGGAAGACAAGAAACAAATTCATGTGACTAGACTTTGCACAGGGGTTTAGCTTCACCTCTAACATTACTCCTGTTACACCAGACTACCTGGGTGGTGCCTCTGGTTGCTCCCTGGAGGTGTTATATTAATGGTGGTGTGGGCCTCCACTGGAGGAGCACAACTTCCATTACTGAGCTCCTGTGCTTGAAAAAGGAAGTCATTCCAAAGGATAAAATGTTAACCTTCCTACTAACAAATTTATGCACATAGCCTAGATGAAATTATTACAATTCAGTTTATCCAAAAATCAGCATCCTTTGCATTTTTAATTTTATCACTTGTCTTAAAAATAGCATTCAGTAGCCCAAGCCCAGAAGGTGTAGGATTTAAATAGAGACTGCCTTTGACTTAAAAAAAACTTGTAGACTAAGTTCAGATGCAGTGTAATATAAGAAAACCACTAGAGAGGTCTAGTAAGAAAACCTTCCTGAAATTCTATAACTTTATGGAGCAGTTTCTCCATTCCTTATTCCTGGTTTCATGAGGAGGGGTCTTCAGAATTCCATTAGCCAATGTTCATGGAATCATAGGATATCCTGAGTTGGAAGGAACCAACAAGGATCATTGAGACAGGCATTTGCTTTGGTGAAACTTCGCATGGAGGATGATTGCACAGTCCTCCAATTTGTCAGGTTATCTTTGCAGGGCCCTTCTGCCTTCATGTCACTGCTCTTTCCCTCTTCTTGTTGCTTGTATTTGTCTAAAAACTGTCTTAGGAAGAAGATAAGTTCCTTCTGCATCTTTCTGTCAAACAATATACAACCCTGGCTGAATTCCCCCTCACAAGTATATACTAAACAAATTCAGTGAAATTTATCACTTCTTCTTGTATTTTGCTTACACAAATGGACCAGAACACACAATTGAATGTTGCTAAATTTTAATAGAAAATATTAAATTTTTAGGTAAACATTTCATCAGAGTTTAGTGTTTAAATTTACAGAGCTCTGTTGAAATATTTTATTCATTAATTGAACAGCTCTTTTCTTGACATTTCTGAGGGATTTCAAGAACTTCATTTAGTCCTTCCCCAGAATAACCCATCCTGGGCCAGCAATAGGGAACAGAGGTCAGCCCTGTTCATCACATTCACCTCAACAATGCAGCAGTGTTCTGCCACAGAGCAGTTCTAAAGCTGTTTCCATGGGTTAATTCATCCTCCAACTACACCATGGCAAAACTAGGTGACAAAAAAGAACTGTGTATATTTTAGTAGTGGCCAGTACCGACCATATCATAGCTTCAAAAACCATCATGTCAGCAATACTGGTTTCTTCAAGGCATTTTTGCCAAATAAAATCTTAACTAACAAAAGCGAATTTGTAGTTCTGGTGTAGTTCATGTTTTCATGCCTACATCTATGTGCCTTCAGCCTTCTGGTTCATAATGTTGCCTCTTTGGGATCTGGACCATCTATTTATTTCCTTCCACAGCATAGTCATGACCAAGTCCAGGATACTTAAGCACATATGACTATTTAACTAAAAACTGTGGGAAAAATTGGCCCATGTTTCTGAGACCTCCTAAAGGAGAATAGGAGATTCTCAAATTTCTCATGGCAGCCAGTGAAAAATTAGGCTGTTAAAAATTACTATGAAAGACACCCTTTAAAATTAGTTAGAAGTGTCCTAACAGTCATCCATCCCCTCCAAATGCCTATGGCAAAATACTAATAGTGACATAAGTGTAAAAGATTATAAATGTGTTTTCATGTAAGCCTTCATTGCATAATTATTGATCAACATCCACAGGCACAGAATTATTTTTGTACACGGGCTGGTGTGAGACAACACTGAGATGTGACAACCTCCACTTGATGTTGCTTCCTTGCCACCAAAAAATCAGCCCCTAAAAGATTTACCCTTCTGCATAGCATGGTGCATCCATAATACCTCAGTCTTTAGGTGCTAGGTACATATTCCTATTAAGTAAGTCAAAGCTGTGTCAGTTTAAGATCACAATCTGCTAATGGAAAGACATTAGGTGTTATTAACCATAAAACATGGAACTGATCAGAACTGACAACATTTTTATGGAATATAATTTTGGTAAAATCATAAGCAATTTCCTGGTATCATTTGGATAAAATTTATGCCATCTAGATTTCCTTTCCAAAGTATAAGTAAGCAGGGAATTATTTATCTAGGCTGATTCAGGATGTGGAAAAATGACAATGTAAAATACTAAACTTTCACTGGAAGCGAAAGGGCATGGTTGCACTCTCAGGAGTAGCTCAAGTTCCTGGGCTAAAGAAGTTCCATTAAATACAGAGAAACAACTGAGTGGTTAAAGAGTTGTTATTAATTTTTTTATTTGAGTTGGACCTTACACTAGCCTCTTGCAGCTACGAGATGTACACATACCCCACAGCTTATGACCAAAGGATAAGCTAAAAAACAACACATGAATACAGACAGAGTGAAAGATGGTGACAGTGAAAGTTATAGAACTAGACACAGTAGGTGATTTTGTGCCATTTCAGTGTCAGATTCTTAAAAAAGTATTTCTATGATTATTTTGATACACAGAATGGTAGCAAGGTCCCTCCTCTCCCTTTTTCTCCCCATATTAATTTGGAAGATCTGTGTCTTTGTGCTTCTAATCCTAGCAGAAGCCATACCATGAAGACCCATAGAGACAAATTTAGAATAGCATCAGTTTTATTACCATAAAACAGTCAAAACTAGAGTGAATTCTGTGGGAAGGTTTGGACTCCTGTAACTCTGTCTGTCAGAGCTGATCTGGCCATAGAGTTTCAATATAATCTGCAAGATCACATCCTCAGCCACACAAGAGCACCAAGCTGGAGAATGGGTGATAAAATGTATGGACAGCTCCAGTTGGGTAAATACTAAGTGATTACGAGTCTTCAGCCCAGAGAATAGACAGTAATGACAGAAGTCTGTAAAATTATAAACAATACAGGGAAAATGCCTTTTGCAGAACAGGGGGATGTCATGTGAAAATATTAGGAAGCAAGTCCAGAGACAACTCTTCATACACCACACTGTTAAGTTGTAGGACTGCTCCCTACAGGATGTGGGGGATCTAGGTTCAGGAAGGAACTGGACCACTTCATGAAGGAAAAATCCATTGAGGGCTATTAAATATAAAAAATTCTACGTCTGGTTTAGAACATCACTAAATTGCAAATTATTGGCAGCTGGGATGCTTTTCTGGGAAAGTATCCCTGAATGCTTTCCCTAGCTCTTCCTTGGGGATCTACAATGAGGCTAAACTGACCTTTGATGTAAGATAGTGTAGCTGCTCTTATGTACTTTTATCACAGAATTACTTTAGACCTAAAGGAAAAAGTGCCCAGCTTGTACAATTGTAAAACTGTACATTTCAGGATTTGTCTCCTGCTTCAGAAATCAAGTCAAGCCTGTAAGGCAGCTTCCCACTACATTCAGCACCAATGAAACTAGTGCCAAGCTGAAGGCCCACACTTAAGCTAAACCAGAACACAAGCTGCAGGTTCAAAGACACAAGAGGAAGAGTCTGTGATGGGAAATATCTGCATTCTCAGTGTGGACATGTCCAAGATTACGTTGTATTCAACTATATATAAATTAAAGTATGATTGAGAGTTGTTCTTTTAAAGGTCTTGCTTCAGCCCTGCGTATTCCTTTTGAAACTTAGAAAGCTGTTTTGAACAATGAACCTGGCAAATAATGTGGTTAATAGCTGAGTTATATCAATGTCCCAGACTAAACTTCCCAGGTGACAAAGCATCAGTGGCTTTCTCTTCTTTAACTGAAAACTCAACCATGAAACCCAGAGCAATTCATCATCAAACAGATTTTTCACACCTGTTCGGAAAAGGTAAAAACCACCAAGGAACCATCTGGTGTCAGAAGCAGCATCTGGAGTTGTGGGGACTGCCACCACCCAGCTAGGAAGCAGAGGTTATTTTTTCCCTAGGGTACTGACCTATGTTCCACCACCCTTTTCTTGCACAGTTGAGAGATTAGTCTCCCTCTGCCCTCTACTATATCTACAAGGAAGAGGCCTCTGTGATGTGCAATGACCTGGTTGCACTATTGTTAGTTGAAGTTGATGGCAAACAGTCAGATTGTTATAGCTGGAATCTGAAGACAAGTGTTTCCTTCCCCTTGAAGCCAGGGTTGCTTAATTTTTGGGACAGTTGTGAATAAATAGATTCACATTAGAAAAAAAATTTATGAACTTTTTTACTATTGCTTTATTTATTTTTTTTTATTTACTTAATGCATTTTGAACAATGGAAACATGTATTTCATATGCTTTTTGTCTCTCTTCAATTGAGATGTTGACACTTTTGATTAAATCTTTGATTGACCCAAACCTGAACCCATTTTCTCAAGTGCGGAACAAGGAAACACTTTTTTTCCCCCATACCTTTCAGGATGACTGGTAATTTTCTGTCATTACTGTAACATTTATCAGCATGTGCAATCTTGCAATATCACCTCAAGCTTTTAATTCCATCCAGAAAAATAGCTTCAACTCAGTGCAAATTATGCCAGATAATGTCTCTTTTCACACAGGATAAAAGAATAGCAAGTGCAAACAACAAGAACTTCTATTATTTATTTAGCCCTCACAGTGTTTAAGGCTACAGTGCTAATTATAATAGGATCCTGCAGACAAAAACATCACTGGATTTTGAAGAAATCAGTGGAAGGTATCAGATTAAGGAAAAAGTCAAGAGCAGTCAAGCAGTGCTCTCAATGCAGAGTTGTTTGGAAGGTGTCCTCAGACAGCCC